>CAXITT010000011.1:2323449-2335083 GCA_964033795.1 Lymnaea stagnalis
GGGGGGAGGGAGTCGTCAACATTGTATACAGTGGGGATTGGAAAAGGGGGGGGGAGAGTGGAGCATTTTTGGCCCACTACAGAGTTTCTTTCTTTTTTTTTTGGTCGTAGATTGGGTTGCAAAAAGCTGGACCCGCTCTGGGTGACACTAACCCTAACTATGCCACTTCTAGTATACATTTATTTTATAAAAAAAAAAAAATTCCTGTGCCCGTGATCTAGTTCTAGTTTTATTGCAGCACTTTTCAGTTTGCTCTGCAAAACAAAATGTTATTAAACTACCGAGCTGGTGGCCATTCTCGATGTTGTCTGACTCTCTGGAGACGCAATCGATGGCTTAAGGAGAAATGGAAGCCTTGAGTTGACGTAAACGGGCGTGTTATGAGTCAAGGTTACTAGACCGATAGTACACATCCCACTCCCCTCCCCCACCCCTGGTTCATAGTGTAAGGTGAGAGCTGTTGTACTTAATGAGGAGCTTTTATTTGTACATATCTTTTCATCTATTATCCTAAATTGTTTTGTTTCTTTTTAAACCCTTTATTTTAACTTCGTTTTTGTGTTCCAATTGACCCACTTCCCGTCAAAATATCGAGCTGGAACTTGGAATATAGACTCGTTGCCCATGACCACACATTCGCTCAAATTTTCAGTCCCACTCTCTAACCCCAACATCCAAAAATCAGTTTCCCCCGTTTTTTAAAAGGGGAAGATGAAATAAATACGATACCACTGATTTCATGAACTAACATTTCCAATAACTGCGCTAAATGAGATTCTTTTTAAAAAAAATATATTGCGTTTGGTGCGTAATATTTTCTTTTGTTTTTCTGAAATAGTTGGTGAAATAAATCTGCTGTGTAAAAAAAGCAGGGTGAACATTGAAATCTTGATATCAGATAAAGCATTGAAAGGTGGAACATTGAAATATTGATATCAGATAAAGCATTGAAAGGTGGAACATTGAAATATTGATATCAGATAAAGCATTGAAAGGTGGAACATTGAAATCTTGATATCAGATAAAGCATTGAAAGGTGGAACATTGAAATATTGATATCAGATAAAGCATTGAAAGGTGGAACATTGAAATCTTGATATCAGATAAAGCATTGAAAGGTGGAACATTGAAATATTGATATCAGATAAAGCATTGAAAGGTGGAACATTGAAATCTTGATATCAGATAAAGCATTGAAAGGTGGAACATTGAAATCTTGATATCAGATAAAGCATTGAAAGGTGGAACATTGAAATCTTGATATCAGATAAAGCATTGAAAGGAATTATCCGAAAACGTTTGTTGTTAGGGTTTGTTTAATTTGTTTTCAGCCTATAACAGTAAACATGGGTTGTAAATTTAAAGTGAAAATCACCTAATTAAAGGATTAAGAAACCTCGCCGAGGATAATGGGAACACCAGCTATATTCATGTATAACCATCTATGTGTAATGAGTGCACCAGCTATATTCATGTATAACCATCTATGTGTAATGAGTGCACCAGCTATATTCATGTTTAACCATCTATGTGTAATGAGTGCACCAGCTATATTCATGTTTAACCATCTATGTGTAATGAGTGCACCAGGTATATTCATGTTTAACCATCTATGTGTAATGAGTGCACCAGGTATATTCATGTTTAACCATCTATGTGTAATGAGTGCACCAGGTATATTCATGTTTAACCATCTATGTGTAATGAGTGCACCAGCTATATTCATGTTTAACCATCTATGTGTAATGAGTGCACCAGCTATATTCATGTTTAACCATCTATGTGTAATGAGTGCACCAGCTATATTCATGTTTAACCATCTATGTGTAATGAGTGCACCAGGTATATTCATGTTTAACCATCTATGTGTAATGAGTGCACCAGGTATATTCATGTTTAACCATCTATGTGTAATGAGTGCACCAGGTATATTCATGTTTAACCATCTATGTGTAATGAGTGCACCAGCTATTTTCATGTTTAACCATCTATGTGTAATGAGTGCACCAGGTATATTCATGTTTAACCATCTATGTGTAATGAGTGCACCAGGTATATTCATGTTTAACCATCTATGTGTAATGAGTGCACCAGGTATATTCATGTTTAACCATCTATGTGTAATGAGTGCACCAGGTATATTCATGTTTAACCATCTATGTGTAATGAGTGCACCAGGTATATTCATGTTTAACCATCTATGTGTAATGAGTGCACCAGGTATATTCATGTTTAACCATCTATGTGTAATGAGTGCACCAGGTATATTCATGTTTAACCATCTATGTGTAATGAGTGCACCAGGTATATTCATGTTTAACCATCTATGTGTAATGAGTGCACCAGGTATATTCATGTTTAACCATCTATGTGTAATGAGTGCACCAGGTATATTCATGTTTAACCATCTATGTGTAATGAGTGCACCAGGTATATTCATGTTTAACCATCTATGTGTAATGAGTGCACCAGGTATATTCATGTTTAACCATCTATGTGTAATGAGTGCACCAGGTATATTCATGTTTAACCATCTATGTGTAATGAGTGCACCAGGTATATTCATGTTTAACCATCTATGTGTAATGAGTGCACCAGGTATATTCATGTTTAACCATCTATGTGTAATGAGTGCACCAGGTATATTCATGTTTAACCATCTATGTGTAATGAGTGCACCAGGTATATTCATGTTTAACCATCTATGTGTAATGAGTGCACCAGGTATATTCATGTTTAACCATCTATGTGTAATGAGTGCACCAGGTATATTCATGTTTAACCATCTATGTGTAATGAGTGCACCAGGTATATTCATGTTTAACCATCTATGTGTAATGAGTGCACCAGCTATATTCATGTTTAACCATCTATGTGTTCAAACTAAATACATTTATAAAAAAAAACTAACTGAATACTCTTGCTTCACGACGATCTTTGAGAAGTTGAAAAATTATGATAAAACTATCTCTAAATTTGAAGTAGTTTGGAAATCTAAATTGCAGCTAGAGAGTCTATTTGATTGCCAGAGAAGTAACAAAATATCACACATTGTGCCGTTAAATGTATTGATAAAAGGTAAAAAAAAAAAAAAATAGCGATCAGATAATTTGGTTAAAGCCCTTCATATCAACCCCCACCCCTACCCTCTCCAGAAGTTAGACATACGTCACCAGGCTTGTACGGGTTAAAGCGGAGTGTATACCTTGCCACCATCTTCCAGTGAATTCTCGTAACCTATTTTGGAGAATAAAGTTTGCCAACTAATCTGCCTTTGAGATGAGCCCTCATGTTGGCTCGCCCGGATAAGACTTGGACTTTAGGCCATAGGCTGGAGGACTTCAGACAGGCTTTGGCATCATCGGCACGCGTTTCCGAGGAAAGGCAGGTAGTGTCTGTAAGTTTAACTCTCTCTGGTGTTTTGGTACAGAAAATTAGAGCCGTGATGGCTTTTATAACACACTGTGGACCAACCCTAAAATAAGTTGGGAGAATGCATTTCTGATTTCCGCATTGGGCGGCTACTGAGGCGCCCACCTGGGACAGGACCCCGATTACAAGTGCCATCTTAAGAACCGATGTGCCAAACTTGACAAACTCGATATTGCCGAACCGGATATTTCCCACCACTGGTTACTATCTAAAAAATTGAAAATTTTCGATTACAAGAACAGTTATATACCTAGTTCGATTACAAGAAAACTTACAGGGCAGTATTGATACCAGCTACTTTCGATTACTAGAGCACTTACATAACAGTATTGATATCGGCTACGTTCGATTAGTAGAACACTTACATGACGGTATTGATACCGCTACGTTCGATGACAAGAACACTTACATGACAGTATTGATACCAGCTACTTGTTGAATGATCTGTAAGCTACACCCCACCATTAGTGACCTCCTTATCGCCGGCAACTGCAGCATCTGCACGATCACTGGAGTTTTCCCTGAAAAAATTATTATGATTTAAACAAAAATAAAAAAAAATTACAATCATTATATGTATTAGCGTTGTATCTGATGGTTATTCAAACATATCTTCATATCTCTCTTGGTTTGTTTATATTATACCTTGCATCTAATTTTAAATTTTATTATTTTTTTTTTCTATTTCAAAGTATGCCGCCATATTGCACGCCCCCTTTCCCAAGACTCGCAGTATTCACATTTATCTGACACTTGTCACTTTCATTCAGGTTACCGTCCTCGACCACTGAAGACAACGTTTTCAAGTAGTCGTGTGGGATTCATGTATCACGTCCCCTTTACTTGTGCATTTAATGCCCATCGGGAGACAACGAGATTGCTCTTCGCACACTTAAGGCGTAATTAAAACAATTCTTCGTCTCGCAGTCTTAAGAGTCTTATAGCAGTCTCAAGTGTCTGGCCGTTCCAAGTGTCTAGCAGTCCCAAGTGTTTAGAAGTCCCAATTGCCAGAGAAGTCTTCATCGGAGATGTGTATATTAGAGAACTATATATCAGTGATAACTTGTTCTTCTTAACTAATAACTTCCATGCAAAAAAATAGCCAAAGATTTATTATACATCTTATAGAATATTGTTTAAGGGAATGCTATCTTTCAGCCCAGCCACGTTCAATGGGGTTAAGAAGGTATCTCAAAGCAGTAGTTATAACGCATCATGAACAGTTTCATTTGTTACTAAGTGTCTAAGACTATTACTAATACATTCAGTGACGTACAAGGTTTCATCGCAAAGCTATTACAAACCGTTATGACGTAAATATTACCCCAGAACTCATCCACAGGACCTATCTCATCAAAAGACGTTTAAGGCTTACCTCGATTCAGTTTCTCTCTCTCCAACTCCACACACGTCTGCTTGATGTTGTCATACTCTTCCTCAATGTCCAGGGCTCCCCTCATCGACTGCAATATCCTCCTGGCCTTCTCCTCCCTCCCAATGCTGACCAACCATCTCGGCGACTCCGGCATGAACAGGAACCCCAAGAATTGTGCTGTGGAAGGCACTGCACCCAGGCCCAACATATACCTAGACGAAAGTGTTTACAATTATTAGACTTTTCGTTTGGACATTGAAACGCCAGTTTATAATCTAAGTTAAATCCATCGGACGTGGCTGGATTTAAGGATTCGCTGTTTTACTGTAGATTATTTGAATTAATTTATAATGAAACTAAGTGACGAGCAGAGACAGCTTGGCTTTACCATCCCCGATGATGTTTTTTCAGCCCCCCCCCCCCCCCCCCCCCTTGAATTATTCCGGAAACCCCCGAGGGTAGTTTGATATATCTTCAGCATCCAGTGAGACGTCTCTGTATCCAGTGAGACGTTTCTGTGTCCCGTGAGACGTTTCTGTGTCCAGTGAGACGTTTATGTGTCCAGTGAGACGTTTCCGTGTCCAGTGAGACGTTTCTGTGTCCAGTGAGACATTTCTGTGTCCAGTGAGACGTTTCTGTGTCCAGTGAGACGCTTCTATGTCCAGTGAGACGTTTCTGTATGTTTCAGACTTTAACACTCGTGGATTCCCTTTCAAGTTTTTTTTTTTTTACGCTGAATGAGAAATGCATGAAGTCTTTTTCTATTAGTTACATTTAGCATTTGACACTCAAAAGCATTATGTGTTCTCTCAAAGTTCACGTCGGATAAGTTTACCAACGGTTCAGTAAATGAGTTTAAAATAAATTTAAGAAATCCAAAGGGTGAGACCTTATAGTGATGATATAGTACAACTGTGTTCGATATGAAGATGTCACCATTCCAGGATGATTGCCACCGACACACAAGTGGACAACATTACCAAACAGCCGAGACACTTTCAAGGAGCTCCACTGGTTTCCGAATCCATCAGTGACCAAACTACTTCTCTCACGATTGTCCGGACCAAACAAATCCACTGTAACGACTGTCTACCCCCCATAACCCAGTCGATAAAACTAGTTCTAATTATGTCCCCGCAAAAACTCGTGAACAAACACGTGACCGTTATTTCGGCTGAAGACGAGATCTCATTGGTCGACACGGAAATAACGAGATGAGATTTGTCAAGGTCTGGCCGTGCCAGAGGTTGGGGAAATGACTTGTGTACAAACTTATGTGTACAATCTTATGGGCAGCAAACAACTTTAGTCTTCGTGATCATCGGTTGTCCTTAAAAAAACACGGCTTGTTACTGCAAGGGTTCAATATTGGTAACATTTGGTTTATAGATTTAACACAAGCTTTTGGGAGTCTTTTAAGATCAGACGAGATGAGATAAGAGTCTTTTATAGATTCCAAACAAAACGTATATTTGTTTTGATTACATTGCACATATTCATTTTCAGTGCATAGATGAATATTTTGAAAGTAAATATACAATTTTATCCCGAAATTATGTGGCATAAGATATTTAGTTTAAGAAAACCTAATTAAACTTGTTCAGTGTATTCGATCAGTATTATTCATGTATAGAGAATTGATTTTTACACAGTTTTTTTTTTTTTAAATCAAAGTGTTGGCGTTAATTTTCTGAGGTTTTCCTCTGTTGGATTCGATACGTTAAATTTTATCACTGATCCAGTAATGTCGGAGATTACCATAGCTTTGTAAATGTGGAGCCTCGTCAACGTTACATTGAACACAGCTGTGGTATATCTATGTTAACATTGACCAAACACAAGCTCAGTGTTGGACGATGTCAACATTTTTCTACAATTTATCACGAGTCATGACTATGTCAACACATGGGAAACATGAATGATATTGGTAAATATATTTTTTTTTCAATTACATTTAGAGTCTAGCGTTACTGAATTTTATAAAATATTTAGATGTACATTCGCTAACAGTAGTGAGGCCAATGGACTGAGGCTTTGATCAAACGTGTGATTGATCACCGTCGAGGATAGGAATTCACTTCTTGTTGTTGCGCACCGGATAATGTGTTTTATCGTGCACCGTGGGTTTTCAGAGAGTTAGTTAAAAGTTAATGAACGCCCTTCCCGTCATTTACTTAGTGACGTATATTTATGTATTAATGATGTATTGTCTAAACGTATTTGGCGTACGTGTATATTTGGCAGCAGTCGTCGAAAGAATCTTGTCGAGGATAGTTGTGGACATTTCTCATCCTTATAGTGAGCTACGCTGTGCATGTTTTTGATAGATATATTTATAGATTAAAGTTACATAACTAATTGGAAAGGACTTATGTTCATTTCGATGTCAACACAATGAATGAACGTGTACAAAATCTGATGAATGAAACCAACGAAATTATATCTGGATCTTGACAAGCACTATTCATTCCTGCAAGGGGTATCTACGGCAGATCATATGTTGATTGGGGAACACAAGATGTCGTGAGATTGAGAGCCGAGGTAATGGGGTGAGGGTGATCAAAAAGTAAACCTACCTCCACCCATCCTTGGCATCCACTCCGAAAATTCCGTCCACGACGTTGGCCATGAACTGACCGAAGGCGACCATCGCTATGTTGGTGGATACCAGGCTGCCCCTGGCGTAGGACGGTGAGCACTCGGCCAGGTACATCGGTATAGTGGTGGAGGTCAGGCCTGAAACGGGAGAAGGTAGTATACATATCAGACACCTGGCAAACATAGATATTCACCGTATATAAGAGCCATTATTATTTTTATCAAAACGTTATACACCAAAAAACGAGGTCACAAAATATTTGGCCACTCGAGCTACGCCTCCAATTCAGCGTAAAGCCAAGAAAATGATGTCATTTGATGATCAGGTTTATTAAGTACTCCCGCGAACATTTTACTTATATAAAAAAAAAAAACTGCAAATTACATTGATTTGTGAACAAGACATCCTTTTGCACAGGACTAGACACAGACAATTAAGTACAGCTGTTAAGAACATGATAGATAAGAATCGTGTTTATGTTGAGATCTGAGTGCGCGCTGCCGTCTTGTCATTACAAGGATATCAGAATACAATCATCAGCTGCACACATACAATTTATCAGCTGCACACATACAATTTATCAGCTGCACACATACAATTTATCACTCTCCTGTTTTCTTTTAGGTCAATCAATTTCGTGGAGCGAAACCGCATCCCTTAAAAAGCTTGCTATTTACTCGTTGAGTGCTGGCCTCTGTATCGATTTGTGATTAGCTGTTGGAGGCCAGCAGCAGCGTCACACTTTGTTATCAGCGGAGTTTTGGTTTCTAGCACAAAATGGAGGATTTTTGTTTTAGGTGGGAATTTGGGCTGTCCGGAGACAGAGGTGGCTTGAGGTGTAAGGAAACAACAAATATCGGTGGATAAGCTTAAACGAAAAGGGAAATGACACATTGAGATTTCACTAAGGAAAATTCGAGAAATGGAAAGCCTGACACCTGCTCTTATACTTGTTTCAACACTTGTATTCACACTTGCATTGACACATCTGACACTTCTACAGACACTTCTACTGATACTTTCATAAATATGTACATTGACACTTGCAGTGACACTTTTACTGAGACTTTTACTGACACGTCCATCCACACGTCAACGGACACTTGCATTAAAACCACGTGCATTTCCACGTCATTTAACACGTCTTCTGACATGTCTAGTGATACTTGCATTAAAAAAAAAATAGCTATTGACACTAGCATGAACATTTGCATTTTCACGTGAGTATGTACTTGATTACATTAAGAAAATTTGCCAAGTTAACTCTCAGAACAGACGTTTTCTCACCATTTGAAAGCAGGCGATCTTCATTCACATCTGCTGTAACTACACTACATTTTTCTATGCGAAGCCCCATCCTCAGATATAAGCATAATTGCTGTAACGACACTTCATTTCTCTATCCCATCTTCAGATATAAGCACAATTGCTGTAACGACACTACATTTCTCTATCCCATCTTCAGATATAAGCACAATTGCTGTAACGACACTTCATTTCTCTATCCCATCTTCAGATATAAGCACAATTGCTGTAACGACACTACATTTCTCTATCCCATCTTCAGATATAAGCACAATTGCTGTAACGACACTTCATTTCTCTATCCCATCTTCAGATATAAGCACAATTGCTGTAACGACACTACATTTTTCTATGCGAAGCCCCATCCTCAGATATAAGCACCACAAACTTTTTCCTACCCCCACACACAACCCCTCCCCCACTTCCCCCTGTTCTCGGATATTATCCACTGTTTCTGCAAACGCAATTATTTTCTCGCTGATATAACGGTTCTCAAAGCGTTTTGTCCCATGCACCCCCTTGTCCGTCCAATGGGGATCACCATTTAAAAACCCCCCAACCTATTGGCTCTGCAAATGTTCTGTGCTCCATAGCGTCACGTCATGGTTATTTAAAATCTCCCGTACATTCAGATTACCATCGATTTCCCATGTCCTAAACAGTGTTACTTTTTAAAAAAAAAATACTTATTTTACTACTATTATAATAATATTGACACATCTATTGTGGCTTGTAGCTTCGTGAAGCATGTTTACATTAAAGGAAAAACGCTTTGCGTTAGTTTTTTGTTTATTTTAAATGGAAGGTTAAGAGATGTAGATAGCCGCAGGTGTAGGAATATAACGAACTCGCTAAAAGAACAGAGCACCAAGATATAAATAGTTTGGTTTACTATAATTCAATAATATCTATTTCACTAACATGCCGTTGGGAATTTGCCAAGGTGCCAACTTCACCAATGGAGTTCCCGTCGAAAATGCTTTAGGCCTTTAGGCTTGACAGTTGTGGTCACACATTTAATTATTCGTCAGCTCGGTAAATAGAGTGTGGCCATAGGAGAAATCAATAACGCAATGTCAAGGTCGAATGGTTTAATAGAAGTGAAGATGGTGTTCGGATTGAACTCGTCACCTGCAACCTATACATTACACGTACCCTCTCCTTTAACCTCAACCTCTACATTACACATACCCCCTACTTTAACCATTATCCCTACATTACACATACCCCTATTTTAACCACAATCCCTACATTACACATACCCCTACTCTAACCACAACCTCTACATTGCTACATACCTCTTACTTTAACCAGAACCCCCTACATTGCTACACTACACCTAATTTAACCACAATCCCTACATTACACATACCCCCGCCTTTAAAAACAATCCTTACATTAAGCTTACCCCCTCCTTTAACCACAATCCCTACACAACCCTCTACTCTTAAATTACCCTTGCTACACTACACCTAATTTAACCACAATCCCTACATTACACATACCCCCGCCTTTAACAACAATCCTTACATTAAGCTTACCCCCTCCTTCCCTCCTTTAACCACAATCCCTACACAACCCTCTACTCTTAAATTACCCTTAGCTTCCACGTACCCCACGTCCCATTTATAACACCCCCCCCCCCCCATTGCAACCATCACTGAACTGTTTTCACCTATCACCAAACAAGTCTCCCACAAACAATTTTGGACGAGAAGCTTTAAACTCACATTGAATATAATTCGCCTGTTTTATTACTTTTCGTTTTATTTTAATTAAAACTTGTCATCCATGAACTATATGATATTAAATTACAAATAAATATCTCTCTATTGATATCAGGACACAATTTGTTTCATAGTTGTAATAAATTAAAAAAAATCCTCTCCAGACGTTTATGAAAACATTTTTAGAAGAAAAATGATATTTAAAGAACCGAATGAAAATAGTGCTATAATATTAAATTATCAAAACACTTGGGAGTGTAGGCCTATAGTTAGATTTTTTTTAAACATGTATATAGTATATCAACATTCAAACACCGGTGAAAGTATTGCTAGAATATTGATTTCAGGCTATCCATGAATTATCAATAGTATAATGAAAGGAACAAGAAAAAAAAAATGATGAGCCGGAAGTTGTACTATTGAGTCCCTCCACCCCCCCCCCCCGGCTCGGGCCTTTTGTTGGGGGGCTAAGGGGGTGGCTTGGCGCCGCCCCTTGCCTCAGAGGGATTGTTCATGGGACCTGGTCATTTTATGAGCTATCACTCGTCATTCCCTTTTGGCAAGTTTCAATGAGAATTGTGGTGGGTTTTTTTTAAGCCGAGTAAAACGTTTGATCTGAATGCTCTCCAGAAAAAGCAGAAAGGACAAGAAATGAAAGAATGAAGAGGCGACCGATATGAGGCGTGTGTGGTCAGATTAACTCACGGAGCACAAGTCAATTTTAAGTCAGCTGTTCGTGAAGCCAAACCTTATTTCTGTTTCCTGGACTCTCACTTAAAATAATAAAAAAACAGATCTACGATTTTTGAGAACTTTATCAGATCTTAACAAAAAACCAGATAAAAATCTTCACCAATGATCAAAATAGTCAACGCGATCGCAATAAACGAGGTAGGGATATCAGCATACACAAAACAGGAGGGAGAAATGAATACAACTTACAATACACATACACGGTAAAACATGGAATACAACATACAATAAACATCTACCTGAATACACTGAATACAACATACAATAAACATGTACGTAAATACACTGAATACAACATACAATAAACATGTACATGAATACACTGAATACAACATACAATAAACATGTACGTAAATACACTGAATACAACATACAATAAACATGTACATGAATACACTGAATACAACATACAATAAACATGTACGTAAATACACTGAATACAA
>CAXITT010000011.1:2338802-2349338 GCA_964033795.1 Lymnaea stagnalis
ACATGATTCAATGGGGCTCTGCACATGATTCAATGGGGCTCTGCACATGATTCAATGGGGCTCTGCACATGATTCAATGGGGCTCTGCACATGATTCAATGGGGCTCTGCACATGATTCAATGGGGCTCTGCACAAGATTCAATGGGGCTCTGCACATGATTCAATGGGGCTCTGCACAAGATTCAATGGGGCTCTGCACAAGATTCAATGGGTCTCTGCACATGATTCAATGGGTCTCTGCACAAGATTCAATGGGTCTCTGCACAAGATTCAATGGGTCTCTGCACAAGATTCAATGGGTCTCTGCACAAGATTCAATGGGTCTCTGCACATGATTCAATGGGTCTCTGCACATGATTCAATGGGTCTCTGCACAAGATTCAATGGGTCTCTGCACAAGATTCAATGGGTCTCTGCACATGATTCAATGGGGCTCTGCACATGATTCAATGGGGCTCTGCACATGATTCAATGGGGCTCTGCACATGATTCAATGTTTGACTTAGAAATAAAATTTCACGTTAAAAAAACAAAAAAAAAACAACTTATTTCCGATATCGCAAATCAGTTATCACCTCACGATGACATTTGGATTTATTTATTATTATTATTTTTTTTTGTGTGTGGATTAAAATAAGATAAAATTGATTTTAAAAAAGCAAGTTCTCCAAGCGTGGACCTTTATAAAATAATGGCAAGATGGGGAACACAAGGACTTGAAATAACAAGGTCTATGTTGACCTATTTCACAGCTTGGGCTAGTGCCGCTCGGGGTTGGCCAATCATTTTTGACGCCCCTTCTTCCAAAAAAAAAAAAAAAAAAAAAAAAAAGATGTGTACTTGTCAAAAAAGGCAGCCACCCCTTTTTTTTACTTGGGCTAGTGCCGCTCGGGGTTGGCCAATCATTTTTGACGCCCCTTCTTCCAAAAAAAAAAAAAAAGAAAGAAAAGCTGTGTACTTGTCCGAAAACGCCGCCCACCCTTTTTTTTTTCTGTTGGAATAATATACACTAAAAAAAACAGTTTACTTCAGCCTTCATTTGCTAACAAAAATATATTTGAAATGTTGGAATGGTAAAAAAAAAAAAAGTAAATCAGATTTTCAGAAGTTAGACCAAAGGAGAAGCAGATTGCATTTAAGGTGTGAATCTGTAGGAGATGTCGTTTCATGAAAATAATGTAACAACATATTTTTTGAAGTCTGAATTCAAAGTAATATCTTTAACTTCTAGAATTTCAATGATTTTTTTTATTGTACGTTAACACTCGGGCTTTGTTGCCCAGAGACAAGTTTTCGTTTTGTCCGTGAAAACCCACCACTCCAACCATGACTTTGAAAATGATCACATGTTTGTTTTGTAATGTTCCTAGCCATGATCCATGAATGTATTAAGCCTAAATAATTAAGGTCTTCGGGGATCTGGACACAGCCTGAATATGGAACCACATCTACCATGTCAATCATTTAAAACGAAAAAAACAACGATATCAAACTTGACACGAAAGACCCCCTCGAAAGACCTCCTCGAAAGGCCCCCTTAACAGTTTGCTATGAAAAAAGGCAATTCTTAATTGAAAGACGAAGTCACATTTTCTAGGGTTTTTGTATACAGGAAAGCAAATTCAGTATTTTTGTTGGAAGATGAAAAAAAAGAAGAAATTTCTCACCTCAGATATGACTATGCAAGCTTATGCTTTTCCAGTACACTTACATTATGCTTTTCCAGTACACATACCTTATGTTTTTCCAGTACACTTACATTATGTTTTTCCAGTACGCTTACATTATGCTTTTCCAGTACGCTTAGTACGCTTACATTAACTTCGTTGACCATTCGGTCCTAATAATAATAATAATATAAACTTATGCTTACCTTCAGCGTCACAACTCACTCGACGCATTCGGACAGCATGGCCAATTCGGTGTTTTTTTTTGTTTTTTTTTGGGGGGCCGAGACTATAAACTATAAGTGCAACACTATTCAGTGTCCTAAATATGACCCCTGGGGCCAATCACCCATTCGACCCCATTAGGAACGCCAAGTTCGAGGTACATAAATTTAAATAATTTTGTTGCCGGTTTTTTTTGTTTGTTGCTGAGGGAGAGGGCATAAATCAGGCCCAGCCCTGGTCGGCACTAACCCACTGTGCTGTAGACATTAATGTTACAGAATTGTATCATGAGCTTTTTGCGTTATCCAGAAGAATAAAAAAAAATTTAAAATTCACCAGAGTGCTGTTAAATCACTTCGAATGGTCTTGGTTTATTCTTTTTCCCAAAAGTGTATGAGGCAAAGCGAATTTCGCTAAAATTTGTCAACAACATTCGTAAAAACTCAACTGGGCTCCATCATGTCTCAAGATCGTTCGGCTGACTTAGTTACAGCTTCTACAGAGAGAAAGATTGCAGGAGAAATCATTATATGACCCGAAATAATTCGGGATTTGGCTTCTGCAAAAGTCAATTTAAAAATAACTTTTTATTCAAATGAAATGTCTATTATTAGATGCTATGCACACTGTTATATATTCACCAATACACGGTTTTATTTCTGTAGCCTGCTTAGTTTAAAATACTTATCAAAGCAAGAAAAACATGTTTATCTTGAAATCCACACCAAAATGTAAAAAAAAAATATTCTTAACGTTATAACAAAGTTATCAATTAACCATTTGAGTTTTAGTAACGTTAGGCTACTCACAAATTATAATAAAAGTATTAATTACATATTTTCGTCGTTCAGTTTTTTGCTTCAAAATGATTCGAACATTTAGTTGCTAAGAAATCTGGCCACTCTTAAAACTTAGACTGATCAACATCCATCATTAAGTAAGGGGCGGCATTTTTTTCGTTCCTGTACGTGGCACAAAATGCTCTTAGGCCGGATCTGTGTCCTGGAACTGCGGAATGGACGAGCTCCCCAGGCGTGTAGTTTAGCGATGTGCCTCCCGCCAACAACAGCACGTCCCGGCCATTCAACATCGCTCTGTCAATAACGCAAACCCCCATCCTTGGGCTCCCTCCGCGGCTTTAATCTACAACATGATCCCCTTACAGCGTGGAGATTTGCATTTCAAAACTGATACAGTCATCTGTGTCCAGCGGCACAGTGGACACACATTATATATATTTTTAGAGAGAGATAGATAAAGAGAGATCATTAGAGAGAGAAAGGGGGGGGGGCGGAGAAAGAAAGAGAGAGAGAAAGAAAGAGAGAAGGGGTAGAGAATGTACAACTGATCTGTTCAAATGAAGTCGTAAAATTAAAATAACAAATCGAATCTAGCCGCTAATTATTATCATTTTAACCCTTTGTGGGCAAAGGTTCACTTTTAAAAACGGTATGTCTACAATTTTACTTGCCATTGTTTTCGTCTAAAATCACTTTAGTCTTCACGTATATTGTCACGTATATTTTCACGTATTTCGTCACGTATATTATCATGTATATCGTCACGTATTTTGATACGTATACCGTCTCGTGTATTGGCACGTATATCGTCACGTATATCGTCACGTTTATAGTCACGTATATTGTCACGTATATTGTCATGTATAGTGTCTCGTATATCGTCACGTATATCGTCACATATATCGTCACTATATAGTCACGTATATTGTCACGTATATTGTCACGTATGTTGTCACGTATATTGTCACGTATATTGTCACCTATATCGTCATGTATATCGTCACGTATGTTTTCTCATATATTGTCACGTATATTGTTACGTATATTGTTACGTATATTGTTACGTATGTTGTCACGTATATTGTCACGTATATTGGTCACCTATATCGTCACGTATATCGTCACGTATGTTTTCTCGTATATTGTCACGTATATCGCCAAATTATTGATCTGTTTCTGTTTAAAATAAAACTTGCGTGCTGTCACTTTACGACACATCTGAAGGAGAGAAGGAACACAAATGACACAAAGTTTATTTTTTAAATTCGCAACCAAACTATTGCAAATTAAATCCTTCTGAAATGTCCCTAGCTAAATTGACACGTAAAATAACAAGGGCTTGTTACGTTTAGAATCATTAATGTTAACAACCAGGCACGTTTAATCGTGCAATTGTGCAATAATTTTATCACAGATAGTGAAATAATCTCAGGATTGTTTTAGATTGTTAAAACATACATCATCAATATCATATACTCTTGTGAATGTTTCCAACAGAAGCTTCCATTCCTACTTCATCATTGTATCATCCCAAAGTCAGTGCACTTCCCTCCCACGTCTAGTCCCGATAAATAAATAACACATCTCTCAGATAACTTCCTAACTAATGTTTTTATCGTTCCAAATATTGGCTCTCCCTATTTCTCTCTCCCCCCCCCCATTTCTATCTCCCGCTTCATTTCTCTCTCTCTCTCTCCCCATTTCGCTCTCACTCGTCACGTACCCTTCTCTTCACATTTCTCTCTACCCTATCTCTCTACTCTCTCTCTCCATTTTTCTCTCTCCCCCATTTCTCTTTCTACCCATTTCTCTTTGTCTCTCCCATTTCTCTCTCTCCCCATCTCTCTCTCCCCCTTCATTTCTTTCTCCCCATGTCTCACAGTCTATCACTCTCTCCTTTTCTCTTTCACTCTCTCTGTCTCTCTCTCACTCCCTGTCACTTTCCCTCTGTTACCTTTTTCTCGACGATCTAATTACGATAAGTGCCAACTCACACGGACAATGGGGACGAATGAGAATATTCATCCCTACAGCTTCTTACAACATAATGGGCCCTTTAGTTCTGTATATCAGGCACTCCACTTGGCTTTTATTTTACTTGACAAATTATTTAGACAAAAATTACTTCGTTGTTTTTTTTTCCAGACTGATCTATCGAATAATACTTGTAAGTTATCTAGTCGTCTTGATGTGGGGCAAGGTGGTGGGTAGCGACCGACCGAAAATGATTTTCTGATTTAGCCGAAAACCGAAACCAGGCCGAAATTTAAAAATGACTTTTGGCCAAAACCGAAATTAAACCGAAATTTAACGTTTCAGTTTCGGCCGAAGCCGAAATTAAACCGAAATTTAACTTTTTGGTTTCGTCCGAAACCGAAATTAGGCCAAATGTGATCAATTGGTGACTTGCTGCGCCGAAACCGAAGCTGAAATTCGGTCGGTCTCTAGTGATGGGATGTTTTTTTGTTGTTTTTTTTGTATGTACTTTGGGTTCAAGATTCTCAATTTATAAAAACTATTTTCAGCTTGAGATTGTGTTTCCAAACGGTGATACATTTCATAGGCATTTGGGGAGCACTGTCAGTCATCTATTGAAAGTCTCAAGCAGAGGGCGACACAAAATGTAAGAGCCGGTCACCTTAGTGGTCAAGTGGGGAGAGCGGGGACGTCAGGGTAGAAGCTTGACCGATATTGAAATTGTCTGTTTCATTAAATAACTTAAAACAGTTTTCAGAAAATTGGCAGCG
The DNA here is from genome assembly GCA_964033795.1 of Lymnaea stagnalis. Taxonomy (NCBI): domain Eukaryota; kingdom Metazoa; phylum Mollusca; class Gastropoda; family Lymnaeidae; genus Lymnaea; species Lymnaea stagnalis. Next base: position 2,344,243 of record CAXITT010000011.1, read on the forward strand.
GTCACCTGATCCATTACCCCCCAACACCCCAATCCACCACCAGGTAACGTAAAGGATTATCCAACGAATTCTCCGTGGGCTTGAGACTCTCTGTGGCGTGGGCTTGAGACGCTCTGCGGAGTGGGCTTGAGACTCTCTGTGGAGTGGGCTTGAGACGCTCTGCGGAGTGGGCTTGAGACTCTCTGTGGAGTGGGCTTGAGAAACTCTGTGGAGTAGGCTTTAGAATCCGTGTTTATGACGCCATCGATGAGAGGTTCAGTGCTCTCTTTGAACCCATGTTAAGACTGTAGAAAAAAGAAATATTTCTCTGGTGCATTTTTTAGTGCTGTGCTCAGTGGCGTAACTAGGGTGGGGGCCACCAGGGCTGGATACAACTTTTCCGCCATACTTCCAATGAAAAAAAAACCCATTACAGTGGGCCAAAAATGCCACCCTCAATATAAAGAGAAAAGGGCCGCCCTGGTTGGACTGTCCACTCCGTGCCCCACTTTTTGTGCCACTGACTGAGAGGTATCATGTAAAAAGCTAATGTAAACACGGGAGAAAAAATACTGTTAACCCTTCTCTGCCCACGGACATGCGCCACTCCATCACGGCTGCCGTGTATCAGTTACATCACGAAATGGAAGAAAGGAGAACTCAGTTATGACAATCACTGGGTTTGAGTCAAATAACGGGGGGGGGGAGGGGGGTTCTGACTGAGTTGTAAAAAAAAATTGAATCCAAAACTATGTTGGAAATTTAAAACATAGGCCGGTTCTCCGGATCTTCACTACAAAACATAAACGTTAAACTAAATTCGATTTGAACTAAATTCGGGATTGGTTTACTACATGAAACTTCCATTAAACTAGCAAGATGACTTGCCATAAACCGGGCCTGCACAACATACGGCCCGCGGGCCGCATGCGGCCCACCAGCATCCACTTTGCGGCCCGCGAAGTAAGGAAATATTCTTTATTCTTATTAAATTTCTTAATAGCTTCCCCACCCCCACTGCCCTATTTTCTTTTGGCCCGCACACGTTTTTCATTAAGTATTAAGGCACGCCTAACATTTTGAGTTGTGCAGGCCTGCCTTAATCCACTCCACAGTCATTGGCAGCTCACAGGCCTCAAATAACACGTCCCCAAACAGTAGACGTAGTACTAATGAACTCTCCAAAACAAAGTAACAAAGTCTTGTGCGGGGAGTAATTGACTTTGTCACCGTGATAAAAATGTTAAAAACATGAAAGAGTTTGTTAGTGGGAGTAGTGGCTTGAGCTACCATTGATTAGTCCTAGTTTGTTAGTGGGAGTAGTGGCTTGAGCAACCATTGATTAGCCCAAGTTTGTTAGTGGGAGTAGTGGCTTGAGCTACCATTGATTAGTCCTAGTTTGTTAGTGAGAGTAGTGGCTTGAGCTACCATTGATAAGTCCTAGTTTGTTAGTGAGAGTAGTGGCTTGAGCTACCATTGATTAGTCCTAGTATGTTAGTGAGAGTAGTGGCTTGAGCTACCATTGATTAGTCCTAGTTTGTTAGTGAGAGTAGTGGCTTGAGCTACCATTGATTAGTCCTAGTTTGTTAGTGGGAGTAGTGGCTTGAGCTACCATTGATTAGCCCTAGTATGTTAGTGAGAGTAGTGGCTTGAGCTACCATTGACTAGTCCTAGTTTGTTAGTGGGAGTTGTGGCTTGAGCTACCATTGACTAGTCCTAGCTTGTTAGTGGGAGTAGTGGCTTGAGCTAACATTGACTAGTCCTAGTTTGTTAGTGGGAGTAGTGGCTTGAGCTACCATTGACTAGTCCTAGTTTGTTAGTGAGAGTAGTGGCTTGAGCTACCATTGATTAGTCCTAGTATGTTAGTGAGAGTAGTGGCTTGAGCTAATATTGATTAGTCCTAGTTTGTTAGTGAGAGTAGTGGCTTGAGCTACCATTGACTAGTCCTAGTTTGTTAGTGAGAGTAGTGGCTTGAGCTACCATTGATTAGTCCTAGTTTGTTAGTGGGAGTAGTGGCTTGAGCTAACATTGACTAGTCCTAGTTTGTTAGTGAGAGTAGTGGCTTGAGCTACCATTGATTAGTCCTAGTTTGTTAGTGGGAGTAGTGGCTTGAGCTAACATTGACTAGTCCTAGTTTGTTAGTGGGAGTAGTGGCTTGAGCTACCATTGATTAGTCCTAGTTTGTTAGTGAGAGTAGTGGCTTGAGCTACCATTGCTTAGTCCTAGTTTGTTAGTGAGAGTAGTGTCTTGAGCTACCATTGACTAGTCCTAGTTTGTTAGTGAGAGTAGTGGCTTGATCTACCATTGATTAGTCCTAGTATGTTAGTGAGAGTAGTGGCTTGAGCTAACATTGACTTGTCCTAGTTTGTTAGTGGGAGTAGTGGCTTGAGCTACCATTGACTAGTCCTAGTTTGTTAGTGATAGTAGTGGCTTGAGCTACCATTGATTAGTCCTAGTTTGTTAGTGAGAGTAGTGGCTTGAGCTAACATTGACTAGTCCTAGTTTGTTAGTGAGAGTAGTGGCTTGAGCTACCATTGATTAGTCCTAGTTTGTTAGTGAGAGTAGTGGCTTGAGCTACCATTGATTAGTCCTAGTTTGTTAGTGAGAGTAGTGGCTTGAGCTACCATTGACTAGTCCTAGTTTGTTAGTGGGAGTAGTGGCTTGAGCTACCATTGATTAGTCCTAGTTTGTTAGTGGGAGTAGTGGCTTGAGCTACCATTGATTAGTCCTAGTTTGTTAGTGGGAGTAGTGGCTTGAGCTAACATTGACTAGTCCTAGTTTGTTAGTGGGAGTAGTGGCTTGAGTTAACATTGACTAGTCCTTGTTTGTTAGTGAGAGTAGTGGCTTGAGCTACCATTGACTAGTCCTAGTTTGTTAGTGGGAGTAGTGGCTTGAGCTACCATTGATTAGTCCTAGTTTGTTAGTGAGAGTAGTGGCTGGAGCTACCGTTGATTAGTCCTAGTTTGTTAGTGAGAGTAGTGGCTTGAGCTACCATTGATTAGTCCTAGTTTGTTAGTGGGAGTAGTGGCTTGAGCTACCATTGATTAGTCCTAGTTTGTTAGTGAGAGTAGTGGCTTGAGCTACCATTGACTAGTCCTAGTTTGTTAGTGGGAGTTGTGGCTTGAGCTACCATTGATTAGTCCTAGTTTGTTAGTGGGAGTAGTGGCTTGAACTAACATTGACTAGTCCTAGTTTGTTAGTGGGAGTAGTGGCTTGAGCTACCATTGATTAGTCCTAGTTTGTTAGTGAGAGTAGTGGCTTGAGCTACCATTGATTAGTCCTAGTTTGTTAGTGGGAGTAGTGGCTTGAGCTACCATTGATTAATCCTAGTCTTGTTAATCAAAATAACGGATTTATGAACTACATGCGTCTTGGTCGTGGGTAGAAATGAATTCACTAAGTGAAGAGATGACCCGTGAGGTCAGAGTGTGGCTAGTTGGATGACGTCATATCGTTGGAATCACATTCCACACACAAAATCTCATCACTTGATTGGTTCCTACGCATAAAACTAGTCAAGAAAATAGTTCTATGGTATCTGCAAGTGAGAGAGAAGGGAAGGAGAGAGGGGGATATGAGGAGAGATGTGGAGAGAGAGAGAACAGGGGAGTAAGAGAGGGGAGAGGGGATCGAGAGAGAGAGATGGCGAGAGATGGAGAGAGAAGGAGAGAGAGGCGGAGAGAGAGAGAGAAGGGGAAGAGGAATGGCACACTTTAGAAGAATCACAGTTAGTGCCCCCTTCCCCCCCCCTTTTTCCACTCCCCAAGGCTACCAAACCCACATTTGTTCACATCACTAAACTATCTTAATATTCAACTGACCCACCCGCCTTAACACCGTAGATTTATTTCACCAACTCTGTTAGAAAAACAAAAGAAAATGTTACGCACCAAACGCACGCGCGATATTTTATTTTAAGAATCTCATTTAGCGCAGCTTACTTTATTTCGTGAACTTTTCTTTGTTCGGGAATTTTATTTCGTGAAATCAGTGCTATCCTATTCCCTTCATCTTCCTTTTGAGAAACATGAACAACTGATTTTCGTGAGTTGGGGTTTGGGGGCTGAAAATGTGAACGAATCTGTTTTCATCGGCAACGCGTCTATGTGTCATCTTTCAGCTCGATAGGTTGACAGAAAGTGGGTCAGCTAGACGTCCGAAAAAAATTGCCATCCAGCCGGAAACACACAAACTAAAGTGGGGTTAATGTAAAGAATGATTAAAAAATTCTTAGAGGAGAAGAGAAATAGACCGTCCCACTCACCTTTTGAATAGTATGTGAGGGGGGGGGGGGGTCAAATGAAAGGAAATGCCGAAGTGCTCGGGTTAACATTACAGAGGCTGAAATACTAATGGATGGTCGAAAACGAATGTTAGGGCTGTTTCTATCAGAACTGGGTCGAACTTGCCCAAGTCAGCTAGACGTCCGAAAAAAATTGCCATCCAGCCGGAAACACACAAACTAAAGTGGGGTTAATGTAAGGAATGATTAAAAAATTCTTAGAGGAGAAGAGAAATAGACCGTCCCACTCACCTTTTGAATAGTATGTGAGGGGGGGGGGGTGTCAAATGAAAGGAAATGCCGAAGTGCTCGGGTTAACATTACAGAGGCTGTAATACTAATGGATGGTCGAAAACGAATGTTAGTGCTGTTTCTATCAGAACTGGGTCGAACTTGCCCACACGCGGTATCGTCACCCACACAGTCACAAACAATCGATTTCTCGTCATTCAATTCCACTGTTGTCGTAATCGATAAAATAAAAAAAATAAAAAAATTAATCGAACTTTTTCTTTTGTTATTCGCTCTGTTGACCGGAGTAGGAATTTTTTTTTTTTTTTTTTGTTTTTAAAGTTTTTAGATATTTTTTGTGCATTTTTTCATGTCTACCAATTAGGAATCTAGACGTCGTAAAGGTCAGTCCGAACAAGAGGAATGATTTTAGAATACAATTGTTTTGAGAATTCAGTTTATTATTGAGTAACTTATTTTTATTTATTTATTTGCATTATTATTTCTTTAATTCTTAAAAATGAGTTCCTTATCTTATTGAGTTGTATCAGGAATCATTGAGTTAACCGTTTTTTTTTCTTGTCTTTTTTTTTTTTTTTTTTTT
>CAXITT010000011.1:2349524-2364628 GCA_964033795.1 Lymnaea stagnalis
TTTTTTTCTCTTTTTTTTTTTTTTTTTTTTTTTTTTTTTTTTAAAGGTTAATATCGTGTTCCGCTATTTGTTTACTTTACAAGACTTATATTATCCTTGTTTATTCTTTAGAGCGTTGGATTACTAGTTTTCTAACACGTCACTTTTGGATCTTTAAAAAACAACCAAAGACAAACAGAGCGTTGGATTACTCGTTTTCTAACCCGTTACTTTTGGATCTTTAAAAAACAACCAAAGACAAACAGAGCGTTGGATTACTAGTTTTCTAACCCGTTACTTTTGGATCTTTAAAAAACAACCAAAGACAAACAGAGCGTTGGATTAGCCTCAGAGACCGGACGAGCGTCAGATTGTATATAATTTGAAATAATTTGCATTAAATAAGTTGGACAATGTTCACACATTTTCTTTCTACTTGACCACCTGTCACATCTCTAATATTGTTATTCGTTTAACGATAATGTATCCACATTAAGAAGGCTTAACAAATAATTTCAAAACTTTGCTGTAGTAAACTAAAACCGTGTGTATTAAATGAATGGAAATGAAGAAAAAAAAATCACTTATATTTTTATTCGCTATTAAAGAAGTCAAGTTTTTTTAAGGAATTTAAGTAATCATTTTATGTAAATAAGCATAGAGTAAAACATGTTTATAGCTAATGACAACTTTTAGAGATACGACCAAGTGAGTTCAGGGCTGAAAGTGGCGTAACCAGGGTTGGTGTCACACGGTGCGGTTAACTCATGGTGTCACCCCCCACCCCCCAGAGTTCCACAATGAATTTCTTTATATTAAAACCAATCCATATTATAACAATGATAAGAAAAAAAACAACAAATTAATAGAAGGTCAGGGGGTAAATGTATTTAAGAACTGTAACATGTACTTAGAATCGCCCATTAAAATCAATGGAAAGTTTAATTTCTCTGAATTTGATACACATAGCTTCCTGGGGCTTACGAAAGTTATCGAACACTTCAATCGACGTTGAATCATGGTGAAAAAGATGTTTTTTGGACCTAATTATAGCGCCACCTCATGTCTGACGCATCAGCCTTGAAATCTCAATAAAGCACGCATTTGGATTGGTTACATGTGTGGAAAATTGATGTCTGATTGGTTATCCTTTTATGAAATTCGGTTAGACCAAACAGTTTGTGTTCTGTAAATATGCAATTTTTAAATTTGGTGTCACCCCCCTGAGATGGTGTCACCCGGTGCGGTCCGCACCCCCGTACCCCTTAGCTATGCCAGTGCACAAATGGATGACGTCATGGCAAGTTCAAAGAGTCGCCCCATCTGTCCGCGGAACAGATGAGTCAGAGAAAGTAAGATCAGTGGTTCTCAACAATCATAATTCCACGACCCTTTAAAAAAGTTCCTCATTCTGCGATGACCCCCAACCAATAAAATTATTTTCGTTGCAGCTTCTTAAATATGTGTTTTCCGATGGTCTTAGGTGACCCTTGTGAGAGGGTCGTCCGACCCCCCCCCCCAAGGGTTCGTGACCCACAGCTGGAGAACGCTGAGTTAGATGATCAATCACGTGACAACAGAGGTAGACCACAGACAACCCTTCTAGGACTGTTCATTAGTCCTTCATTCAGCCTGGCGCAAACGCATCCCGTCTAGTTGTTTAGGTACTTTTTTTTATTACATTTTTTTTATGGGTCGGGGGGGGTGGGGTTGGAAATGGCTCAAAGAGTTTTTTTTAACTGAAACTAATTAAGATATTTATTTCAAATGGCGTCATCGGATGACGTAGCCTGTCCTAATGGATAACAAGTTCAAGGTCACCAGATCAAACATGATTTAAAAACAAAAAACAAGGAGTTTGTCTTTTTTTTCAATAAATTATTTTGCATTTTTGCCGATATTTTAAGTACTGGGATCAAGATTTTGGTATTTATGAGATGAAATGTTTTTCTTATCTTTTAATATGTCTAAATTGAATTTAATGTTTGATGGAGCAAGTATTTAAAAAAAAAAGATTTAAACTCTCCTAGGGGCTTTGGTGGACAAGTTTTGATTAGACAATGCTTCATTAGAGGCGCAGCCACCGACCCCCTTGTGCTACTACAGCTGGAAAACAACAGCAGAAACACGACAGGGATCATGATCAGACATGAATATGAATAAATGGGAGATAAATAATATGGGAGTAATTACTTAAATAATATACAGAGTATTGGGACTTGGGAGAAACTGGCCAATCAGAGAGGAGCAAGGAGTAAAACAAGAAATGGGGATTTGAATAATATGTCAGTTTATTCATATGTAGTTTGTTTGAAGATTGATTGAACAGTTTATAGTGTTTTGATACATTATTAAGTTTAAGAAGTAAAGAAGATTATCCACAAGCTAGTAATTCAAATTTTGAGATTAATATGATATTAGTATTAATACGTTTGGCATTAGATGTAGACCAATTTCGTATAGACTATTATTGTGATTTTGTTTAATAAAATGTTAGTCACTATTTGGACCACTTCACCTCTGATATGATTTCTAACGAGATTGTGATTGTGACAGTTACTAGTTGCTGTTGAAGGATATGAGGTATGTAGCGGGCAGTGGCAGCCCAAACTAATGAGTTTATCAAATCGCCTGTGAGGGGGGACTGTTCCTAGGCAACCGTTTCGTCCTAGCTACTTCACCAACTACTCGCGAGGTATAAACGAAACATTTTAAAAGCTCTATTAGAGGGCGTCATATGCCCCCCCCCCCCGGGGGGATTGGAAAAGTGGGGGGGGGCTGGGGGGTTTATGCCTTAAATGCATCCATCCATGGGGGGGGACTGTTCCTAGGCAACCGTTTCGCCCCAGCTACTTCCCCAACTACCCGCGGGGTATAAACGAAACATTTTAAAAGCTCTATTAGGGGGGGTCATATGCCCCCCCCCCCCGGGGGGATTGGAAAAGTGGGGGGGGGGCTGTGGGGTTTATGACTTAAATGCATCCATCCCGACCCTATGATGTTCGATTGCTCGTGTTGTAAAGAGGATAACACCACGGACCAGCCAGGTGCTCCTTGGTTGCGGTGGGCCATGTTTGCCTAGTCAATCGAGTAGAGGTGCGGGAGGGGAATATTTCAGCAGGTGGGTGCTTCCAGTGTGACGCTTCGCGGCCCAATAATGGGGGCTGGCCGGGGTGGGTGTATTTTGGGAAGAGCATTTTGAGCTCGACGGCCCGCTGAATTTTTTTCTTAAAGTAAGTTAGATTAGATGAAAGATTTAGACGTTAATCAAGGCATGTGGTTTTAGGAGGGGAGGGGGGAATAATGTCATCATTTAGTTGTTGGCGTCCTGAGACAACGAGTAAACATTTATAGTGTACATTTTTCTATCATCATTTTGGTAACACGACAGAATGAAAGTTAAACAACAAATGAAAGAAGGTGGACTTCTGAAAAATTATATAACTGGTGTTAAACAATGATAAGAAATATACAGAGGGTAGAGGAAATCCTAACGAAGGACAATAACAGAAAGTGAACGTTTCAACAGCTAAAAAAAAAAACAGTTCAAGACAGAGACAAACACTCTTTTTTTTTTGTAGAGATATGTATTCTACAAGGCAAAGACAAAGCCTCTCAGCTTTTTGCACAGATTTGTTGTCTACAGGAAATGGTAGACATATTCAACTTTGATTTCACTGGTCACTCCCGTGGTTAAATACGTTTACCATTTCCTCTAGACATTGACCATCTGTGTCTGGATATTTCACAACGTCTCTTCTTTTAAGAGGCCTCTGTTTAAGTCTCGGTCAAGCGATCAATTAAATTCCCCCCCCCCAAAACCAATTGTTCTGGAAAGTTAGTCAGTGTCGTAAAGGGAGGTCTATTTCTGGGACGTGGTCAGCAGAGCGGTAATTGGGTTCAAGTTATACCAGTGAGATTTGTTATAGACGTTTTATGTGTGGAATAGTGTTTCATCGTAGCTACGCGGGTCAAAATAAGTTTGTAATTACAAGGCTGCCCGTGTTGAATAGGCATGTCAATCAATGTAGTCAAATAATTAATGAAGTCAATTGTTTTTGCTCGAAGCCAATTTTACGCAGTTTAGAACTCCAACAGGATACGTAAAAAAAAAAAACAACAACCACTGTGACGTCGTTCGGGAGTCTACTAAGTTTCAATAATTAAGTTTTCTGATGATGCCACCATCGGTTGCTTAATATCTGAAGATTTTGTACCCCAACGTATTTACAAGCTTTATCAGTTGGTGAGATGAACATTTTCTTCAGTTGAATGTCTAAAAAAAAACAGAAGAAATTGTTGTCGATTTCTCACAATAAACAATGACAACAATATAGAGCAAGTAGAGACATATAATTACCTTGGTGTCACCATTAATAATAAACTCAAATGTCCTGAACACGTTCAAATTCTGTTTAATTAAATTCAAACAAAGACTTTTATATTTTAAAAAAATTGTATGATTTCGGTGTAAACAAATTACAAACTTATTCTACAGTGCAACAATTGGAAGCCAAATAATATTACCTGCTGATGTGGAAATTAAATGTCACACATCATAACCCAATTAAATAGATAATCAAGAAAGCTAACGACACATAAACTAAACATCCTTCAATTTGATGAAGTATTTTAAGAAAAATGCAATTGTAAAACAAAAATATTTGGATAACTTCATCACTGATACCTAACATCAGCTCGATCAGAACGAATTCTTTCTCTTAAATTTAGGATCGAAATTTAAAAAAAAATCTTTTTGTTCCCAAGTCTGTACCAATATACCAGTACGCTACACCAGTGGTCACAAAATCTAAATGAAAATAAGGACTAATTAAGTCGCTATTGTCACTGACTGGCACACATATTTCGGTTAGGTTCTAAGATTACTCTCTCATGACCGCGGCTAGTATATTGGCTACCAGCTCCATCTGCTGAGCTTAGTCATACAACATTTTCTTCACGTAGGGCTCTCTAACCGACCTTGCTTCACCCAGAACATCTAGTGAGGGACATTCGGTCAACAGGTGCGCTAGTGCTTTCATGACCCTGCTGCAATGCCGGCAGGTAGGGTCCCTGTTATTATCTAGCCTCTAGAAGAATGTGAACACTGGGCAGTGTTCTATGTGCATCTGCGTCACTAGACTCTGCTGCCTGCGACCTAACCCCCACCATGGGTCTTGTATTCTAGGAGTGGGCATTTTAGTGAAGACGCCTGTCGGTCGTGTTGTCTGCCCATTACCTGTACCACTTCGTCCTGAAATGGTCTGCCAGCCATTTCTTTATTCCCATGTAAGTTATTGGTACTTCTGGCAGAGTCTGGGCAGCCCTCGTTTTTGCCAGTGTCCGCTTTTTCATAGCCACTGACGTTGACATGCCCTGGTATCCATTGCACTGTCACCATTCCTCACCGATCTTGCACACATCATCTATGATGTTGTCAACTAGGTAGGTGGTATCTGATCTCTTTCCCAAGATCTCGAGAGCAGATCTTGAGTCCAAGCAGACGATCACGTTGAGCGTCGCAAGCTCCCTTTCCTTCCAACGTGTAATACACTCTCTCCAAGGCCTTGTCAATAGCATCAAGCTCCGCATCAAAGTTTGATGCTGAAGTCCCACAGGGCCACGAGTGTGCCTGATTATTGTCACTAAAAGAGTTCATGTATGGCTGATTTCTACGCAAGAGAAGTACTTTAGATGTCTTGTGTTTAAATTGTTATAATTGTAAAATTTTGTCTTGTTTAAATAAGTATTTACTTATGTGCTGTGAATGAAATGTACTATGCAATCCAAAAAAAAAAACAACAACAACAAAACATTTCATTAATTTGGATCAATCAAGAATCTTATCTGATCTTATCTGATCTTATCTGATCTGATCTTATCTGATCTGGGCTAGAGACGCAAAATGTTGATCCCCACCCCCACCCCAAATCTCGGCTTGTTCCAAGCCTATAGTCACGTAACAGTGATACATAACTCGATATAAAGACTCGATAAACTTGGACTTGGTTTAAGTAAGTCGTTCGCCACGATCAAGTGAGCTCTAACCATACTTTTCCGTTTACTTGATCATTCTAAACTTAAGCATTCATTATAAATCCCATTATTAATCTACATGTTGTAATGCATTGGTTCAGCGAGGATAATTGAAAAAAGTAGACCCAAAAAAATCCCAGAAATTTAGTTTCAAGAAAAAGAATTATCATCAAAGTACCCAAACGCTGGCCAGTAAGCAGTAAGCGCCCAAAATAACACAACTCCCACATCTTGAACGCGCATCTGAGTTTGTCAACAGTGCATCGCTCCCACAGCAACGGGTTGCTAGTATGTGAAAGGAAGATTTGCAGGTCAGTTGTCGGAAAAAAAACTATTCATAGTTGACCATTAGTTTCGCTCTTTCGTGTAGGTCGTGAGTGGTAACCGATTTTGAAAAGGTTGGTAGAACAGTTCCACGATAGGTTGAATTAGACAAAGCCATGTAAAAATTGCTACGCTGTCCAATGTTGCGAGATTTTGCAATTCTGGACTATTACCTTTTAAACGGATTTGAAAGTCTTGCCGAACAGTTACTGAATTTGACTTTCGTCGAAAACTCCACATTTCTATAAAAGTCTGAATCCTCGAACCCCAAGGACAACAACGGTCCTCAAATCTTCATATTGGCTCACATGTCCGGCTCCGTCAAGCGATGTACCAAAGTCTGCTCTGTATACGAAAATGCCCGTATGCCCTTAAACCCTCGGCAAATGAACGTATCGGTAAGTTTATTTCCAAGCATCTTCATCTGAGACTTTGAGTGGGGTGAGTGCGGCACCATTTGGAGAGCGCATGCGTGGTTCCCTGTCGAAACAGTCCCTTTTGGACCAAACTCTCCTGTTCCGTTTGACACAGCGAACTTACAGAACGGCGAAATGCCGCACCAGTCAACGATACAGACGTGTTTCACATGACGCCGTCTTATTAAATCTCTACCTGTTGGCGAAACTTTTCCGTAGTAGTAGGAATACGTGGCAGTTTGTGACAGAAATTCACCGTTGAAAAACGCATACTCTCGTTCAAGGAGCGAGAGTTTCATTACTGTCACTATTGTCTCATACTGTATATTTTTACATTATTTTTTTAATTTTAAGAACAAACATTGTCTTTCAATCATCGGAATTTCGAAGTGCTTATCAATTAGAAATACACATTTTTAAAAAAAAATTCTCAGGAGTCCCTTAGAACAAAAACCTAAAACACTTCTCAGTTCCAAACTATGTCTGTTCTTATTTTTTTTTTAAAATATAATATACATAAGCGCTATTTGAATTCCTTCAATTCAATTTTAAGTTTATTTTTAAAGAATGCTTAATCGGCGTAAAGTTAGAATAAAAAAGCTTGTTAATGACATAATACAAATGTCATTTTGAGCACGGGATAGCTGGTTGGCAACGGGATGGCTGGTTGGCAACGGGATAGCTGGCTGGCAACGGGATAACTGGTCGGCAACGGGATAGCTGGCTGGCAACGGGATAGCTGGCTGGCAACGGGATAGCTGGTTGGCAATGGGATAGCTGGCTGGCAGCGGGATAGCTGGTTGGCAACTAATCTTTGAAATGGTTGTTTCAAGGTTGTTTGTTTTCGAGTTAAATTCAATCCGTTAAATGTACGGCCAATGTGCTGGCAGCACTCTTCACCGTCTCAATCGATACTTGATAACAAGACAACAACAGGCTCTTCCTGGTTGAGGCGACATAAACACCAGTTAAGACTTGTCGCCAATGGCAGAGTAAATGGCTTTCACTGTGATGACCGCAATATGATATGTCACGCCATATCAATGAGACTCGGGTGTAGGGAGGATCACTGCGAGGTTGGAAGGAAAAGCTGCATCCTTCGTGCCTTCGTGTGATATTACATCAAGGGAGAAATCATTTGTTAAGAGTTGGAAGATTGGCGTGCAGCCAGGCAATTATCTTTTGGTTATTTCGTTTCTGACAGCAAATAAACATATTTGGCGATATAAAGGCTGCAACTATATGGTGATCTCAAGTCTGAACATATATTGTGATCTAAAGTCTGAACATATATAGTGATCTAAAGTCTGACGGTTTAAGTGGTGCAACTATATTGTATGGAGCTAAACAAGCATTTTCAAATACTTAAAACTTTAAAAAGCTACATTAAAATGAGGCTTATGTACCGCATGTTTCACAGTGCTTGTATTTAAGGCATAGAAATTTCAGTTAAATTGATTTTAATTTCGCCTATTAGTTTTGTGTCTTCATGTTGCTGTTGGAAAGCGGCATGTGGGTCCCCCAAGCTGGAACGTAAGAGTTACTTGCGTTAACACAGGGCAATATTTACTAGCCGTTAGTCAATGACCGGCTTTAACTATAAAAATATTTTAAAAAATATATTACAAGCCATTGACCAATCTGAACTCCCGGTTAGTGGTAAAAGTACTAAGCTTTTAAGAGTAGAATGTTCGCGACAGGCATGATTGGCCAGTGCCGGTCATTTTTCTACACCACCTCCCCCACCCATTTTTTTTTCAATTTTTTTTTTTAAAACACCACCAACTTTTTAATTCCTCGAACGATGTCTAAGCCTGAGCTCAGCAGCATACCGAAGTACTTATTAAAGCCAAATTGAGTGATGCCTATTTGAGTCTTAAATGGGAAAGGTTGGAAAGTTCTTGGTCAGGTATTTTAAAACCGTTAACATTTATTTCTCTGTTCACTGTTAGTTGTTTTTTTTTAAAGAACATTAGACACGCTATTTTCGGTGGTGTAGCTAGGGTTAGTGCCACCTATGGCGGGCAGAGGTCAGTCAAGGGTCAGTGCAAGTCGCTGGTAACCTGCTGATCATAAAGTTTTCTATTGTCATCGTTGGTGGGTAAGTGAACAAAGTTTCGGCTCAATGGGACTTGTCATTTAATGGCGGACATCTATTAATAGAACTGATGTCACCATTACTGATCATCCGGGTACTCAGCGCGGACAAAATATCAACACTGTTCAGTATTACTATGCTAGCGAAGTGTCCCTGAAACTTGTTTACAACTCTATTTTACGAAATATTTGACATATTTATTTTTTTTTTACTTCTGTTTTCTAAAATGCGACTTCGTTGCGTGAACGTCATATGTAACAGTAACTCTAGATACAAGGATCGACCGAACGATATGCTGAAACACACTATAAGCTGCCATGTTTTAAGCAATATTTGTCCGCGGACCTTCTAAAAATAGTACGCTATGACGTTTTCCGGTCTTAGAAATGACAAAGCCTATTGGATATCAGAAAGTGAGTGAAAATTGAGCTGCGAGAGTTGACCTTGACAGGCAGACAAAATCGCAAGCTAAATAAGAGCGTGTAAAAACTATGACAATAAAGCCTCACTTTGACCAATGTCCATCCAAAGTTTGTTATATTAACTGAAGTCCTCACAGTCCATTATCATTGCCGCTTAAGAGCAAGGTTACCCAATTTCAGATTAGGACTTTAAAAAACAAAAGAAAATAAATAGATTCTCCCACTCGCTATTTTTATCCATGCACTGTTGCAATGGTAAACCACTAATAGATCAATCTGGAAATCCGACTCCAAAGTTTAGCCATTATTAAATTTAGCAGCAAAATAATTTTGACAGCAACAAGGTGATTATTAACATTAGAACTATAGTAAATAAGTTTAAATGAACGACATGTTTTAGCAGCACATGAAGTGGCGTCATGTTGCCCTTTACAACAAAACTCTCGTATTTTCTGACTCTCGCGTCCTTCGAGACATTTTAATTGAGCACTGTTTGTGTGCTTCCCTAGCCACGGGGGCGTCTACACAGGGGGTGGTGATAGGCGCCCCCCTCCCTGGCTGTAGCGACGTGAAATTATCCACATTTACAGAAAACCTTTCGATATTCCCCCAACATCCGATCAGCTTATTCCTTTGCTAACTTTAAACTCAAATATTCCTTCCTACTTTGAACTATTTAAATGACCCCCGTCCGCTCATGTGATTTTTGACTGACACAGTTGCTGGTGTTTAGGTAATCTCCGCTCGATCAAGCGTCAACAGAAAAATTGAGTGGAAAACTATTTTATGTGCTAGTCTTATAATTATTTCTTGTATCCCCTATAAAACAAAAGATTTCGTACAGAATGGAAAGATAACATTTGATTCATGATTATCCCGTTTTAATGAAAATTATTCAACTATTTTTGGAACTCCTCAAGAAAAAAATGTCTGAAAAAACTGTTTCCTTTTTTAAAAAGGGCAACATGGGAGATATTTTCCAATTTTGTCCTGTAAGGGGAATCGATTTATGTAGAATTATTTTTATTTGAAGCTCCATTTGGGAAATTTGGGGTCATGTCGGGTTCACAATAATGGTTCTCTGTATTTGGTTAAAGGAAATTTGGGGTCATGGCGGGTTTACAATAATGGCTCTCCGTATTTGGTTAAATGAAATTTGGGGTCATGTCGGGTTCACAGTAATGGATCGCTGTATTTGGTTAAAGGAAATAAGGGGGTCATGTCGGGGTTTACCATAATCTTTCTTTCTTCTTATGCCTTTTTACCCCGCCTGGGGCATAGGCCGTCCACAAGAATTTTCCACTCATCACGGTCCTGTGCTTTCATTTCCAGTTGCTTCCGGGTGTATCTAATATTTCGCGTGTCTGCCTCTAGCTAGCGTCTCCGAGTCTCCATGTATTCTTAGGCCTTCCTCTCTTTCTTTTTCCCTGTGGATTCCATGTTAGGAATTGTCTGGTGTGGCTATCTGGGGGTTTTCTGAGAGTATGCCCTATCCACCTCCCTATTTTCTTTATGATGTCTTCATCAATGGGCACCTGGTATGTCCTTTCTAGTAGATCTTTGTTGGTGATGGTATTTGACCATTTGATGTTCAGGATCTTTATAAGGCATGTGTTTATGAAGGTATTTACTCTCTGCGTTATGATAGCTGTTGTTTTCCAAGTTTCTGCTCCATATAGTAGGACTGTCTTGACATTTGTGTTAAAGATTCTGACGTTGGCTTGCAGCTTCAGCCCCTTCGTGTCATGTCGGGTTTACAATAATGGCTCTTTATGATTGGTTAAAGGAAATTTGGGTCATTTCGGGTTTACAATAATGGCTCTTCGTAATTGGTTAAAGGAGATAAGGGAGTCATGTCGGGTTCACACAAAAAATAAAATAAATATGGCTCTCTGTATTTGGCTCTACTTGATCAATTAATGATGAGGCGCTGACTGGGACTACCGTGTGGTCGACTCAATGAATGGCTGTGGGGAGATTCAAGAACGAAAGGGTTGCTGGGTCGGATCAATAGCATGTTTACGGAAATGTGGGCACTATTTTCTTGTTTGTTTCTTGTGATCGTTTTATTTTCATTCGTTTTACAATGTAGTTTGTCAACCTCTTACAAATATGGGCGTAGTAATACATGTGGAATTTTTGCTAAATGTGGACGTATGGTAAATTTGGACGTATTTTTAATGTTTTTGTATTGGTAAATGTGGGCGTATTGTTAAATTGGAAGTACTGGTAAATGTAGACGTATTTGTGATGTGGTCCTATTTGTAAATGAATAAATGTTTGCGCATCGGTACATATTTAAATAAGGCTTTACAATAAACATTATTAAAGTACTAGGAGTAGGTGTATTGCGAAGGAATTCGGAATAATGTTTATGAAAAACCTCAAAGTGATGTTCAAGCTTAATTTTTCTTCCCATAGCCTACTAATTTATGAGGCATTGAAATATTGAAATCAAAAGTTGTTAGATATCGCTTAAAATTTAAAATCTCTTTTGTTTTTTATTTTTTATTTTTTTGTTTGTTTGATTTTTGTGTGCTTTTAAATGGATATACTTTGAATTGATTTATTTTAAATATTTTAACTTTAAAAATAAAGTGATCATTTCAGTTAGTTTAACAATTCAATAGCGCTAGCAAATAAATTGTGTAAATGGTTAGGTCAGTTTTAACACTTAGACTACTAGTTTAGAATCTGAATCTACTTCGGATCAAGTCAAGTTTGAGTAATCATTACACACTAAACGTTGTGATGCTTATCACCTCGAAGTCAACAAACAGCTTTATTTCACACACTATCTTTAGAATTAAGGCCCCACCGAACGAGATTACGCTCCACTTCGATCGACGCAGAAGAGAATTCAACGCCGATAAATCATGTTTCAGTGACCATCTAATACTTGATGGTTTATCATGTTCATAATTGACAGAAATAGCTTTTAGCTCAGGAATATCACGTGACTATCCTGTTATTTTCTCATTCAGCTGATCTAAGGCGTGGACCTGTGGAGATTCCTTCAAATAATAGGACACAGATTAAAGGTCGTATCAAAATAGCCAGCCGTGTGGTGAGGTGGGATATTGGGTGAATTGAATGGCTTTTTTGGTGAGGTGGGACACAATCACATAATTGATAAATCAAATAAAATTACATAGATGCACCCAAAAAAAAAATGCAAAACTGAATTAAACAAAAAACTTTGTTTTTAGGGATGTTGAATTTTTGAATGATTTTTTTTTTTATTAGCGTCAATTTTTTATTTCAAATAGACGAAGTTGGTTGTGAAATGATTCCGGAATTGCACTTTGTTTTATATAAGTCAGTAGCCTCATTCTTTATGCTGGAATCACAGAAACAAATGAAACTTGAAGACAACACAAAAACGACACAACAAACTTAAAAATTGGACATTATAAAAAAAAATTTTTTTTAATTAACACGAGATTTTGTGTCGGGTCTCGCAAAAACAGCAATCCTTTACATTAATTGTATTGTCATTATGTAAAGTAATCATTTACATTTTATTATTTTCATATTAATTTATTTAATTATTTAATTTATTTGGGGGGGGGGAAGTAGAGGTTCGATCCCATATTGTTTCCCAGGTCTCCGATCCCGCGAGAAGTGACGAGAAGTGACGCAGGTTTCGTGAACGAAAAAAAAATAGGCTTAAAAGTTGTGTTGGAACTAAACCGTTGAATAAGTTGATAGAAACAAAATTTGCCATTGTAAAATGTATCAATAGAAATTAACATTGTGGTACAAAGATAAACTGCATTTGTGGCAGAACGGTAGACAAGTTGAGCCAGTGAACGACTTAACATCCCGATGTTTTAAGAGAGATGTTGACGAACGCTCATTAGAAAACATCGCGTTGATTTGTTAACAGAAGAAAAGAAACACATTCCCCCCCCCCCTTTTTTTTCAATATGTTATAAAGTTACAATTTTTCAGAATAAATCAGTTACTTTAAACAAAAAAAAATCATGTTTATATTTAGCTGACTCAACAAGAGAGTCATATCATTCAGAGCTTAAGTATCATCAAAACATATGTGAGTCAGCGACTCTTGATTTGCTCACTAGCAGGAAGTCTGGCCTATCTTGTATGTATATATATATGTGTGTGTAAGGCTAATAAAGGTTATGAATAAATAATATGAGATAATCAATGGCCATTGCTCGGGGGGAACAAATCAGAGAGTAGGGATGCGCGCAACTGAGATTACGCCCCTTATTTCGCCAGCGTGAGTAATCATTGCGCCCTCGTGTCCTGGGCAGGCGTGTCAGGGTGTCCCCTGTGACGTCAATGGGATCAGGGAGTTTGTAAGTCGGTGATAAAAGGTCTGGAGGTTGTTAACAGTCGAATGGAATGTTAGTTTAGGGGGGGGGGGGTTAAACATGCCTGTGTTCTAAGGGGGAGCAACTGTGACGTAAAGAGGTAACCATGTTAACAGTCGAATGGAATGTTAGTTTAGGGGGGGGGGGGGTTAAACATGCCTGTGTTCTAAGGGGGAGCAACTGTGACGTAAAGAGGTAACCATCACTGTAACGTAAGGGTTGGGGGGAGGGGGGCATCATAATATCAAGTAGAGGGGGATCTAACTCTAATGAGAGAATGACTGATATACTTTTTTGAATGAGCTAATATTGTATGAAGTCACACGACTTAACATGTTGACTTACCATTCTAAATGTGTCTAACCGTCTAACTCATTATTTGCCTAGAGCAGTCAACAGCCATCATACCTTCAGTTTTCTTTCCATGATATCTAACCCAAATCCCCCTCTTTACTACCCTTATCTTCGCACTTCTCATCTCGTTATATTAACCTTCGAACCCAATCTTAATATTTAATTAACATCATTTTTTGCCTTATGTTAATGGCTACGTTTCGTCTTAAGCTCGAACCCAAATTTCTTTGGGCACTCCTGCACGCAATTCAATGTGATTTCCTGATAAATCTTTGTCTGCTGCTGAAGACATTCAAGAAGGGTTTCTCATAATAAGTTACCAGAGCACGGATTCCCAAACCATAGGAAGTGACCTCAAATGGGTTTGCGAGGCGATTTCTCTGGGGTCGCTGTCTGAAACCATAAACTAAGGAAAATGGTGAGTTTTAAGTTGTCCTTTTTTTTAACAGTTGTCTAAAAGTAAGAGTTACAATTTCAATCAAGGCATCAAATATGGCGACGATATCAATACTGACAAAAATCTAGTTTTAAAATGTTTTCATTTCCAAAATTTACCCAATTTGAAAGTATTTTTTTTTTCCTTTCAACATATCACGGTAGATATCATTTAGCTTAGATATGATTGTCATAGTAACTTGAAAACACTAAAAAATATAAGGATTTAAAGCTACTGAGCTTAATAATTTAGCTCCACTTCCTACATTTTGTAAGTCCTTGATAATGACTACAACTTGTGACAATCTATGATAACTTGTGACAATTTGTGACAACTTTTGACAATTTGTAACAACTTGTGATAATTTGTGACTTGCTGTAATAAAAAATAATTTAAAAAATAATAATAAATTCTTAAAGGATGGGGAACTTTCCCGGGAAGTCTTTTTGTTTACTCCGAATCGTGTTGGATCCTGGGATCCCGGGAGGGAAACCTTGCTTCCTAGTGAACACATCCGTTGTGCTGTTATGTGGTCGGGGTTTCCCACTTATTGTTTCATAGCGCTCAGGGATTCTTTCAGCTATAACTCCGGGGTGTCAGTGCCCCCCCCCCTGGAGAAAGCCAAGTGCCCCCCCCCCCGGAGCAAAAATATGTCCAACAGTAAATCAACTGGAACTGCTGGTACTGCCCCCCCCCCCC
>CAXITT010000011.1:2364977-2402751 GCA_964033795.1 Lymnaea stagnalis
CCCCCCCCCCCGGGCACGCTACATGACAGTTTAAAGAACAGTGAGTTTGGCAGGCCGGAAATAAAATTGGCTCAACCCAAGATTTCGTTTGATTTTGGGAAATTAAATGATTTTTTAATAAGAACAGACGTTTACAAAAATAAAATGGGAATGTTCCTTGCCAACGAAACCTCCAGACATATTTGACAAAAGGACAGGTGGGGGGGGGGGAACAAGGGTAGGGTGGTTGGGATGGGAGGGTTATGTCAAAGGGAAGGAATTCGGGAACGTTGTTAAAAATGAGTTCCGGAAATGTTACATGATTCTTTATAATAATGTGCTGACCGTCTTCTGGCTGCTTCCAGGGACATGTGTGCTAATAGGCGGACATCCGTCTGTGGGCAGAGCTTTGATGCCCCCCCCCCCGAATGGGGTTCGGGAGTGGGGGGAGGGGAGGGGGCGTTCCAACATGAGGGAAGGGGCACTTTTTTTCCCTTTATATGGACGGTGGCCTTTTCAGCCAACAGCAAAGTCTTTTTTCGTGGAGGGGGTGGCAAAAAATCTCGGCTCGCCCCAGAAGGCACTAGCCCTCTGGCTACGCCACTGCTGGATAATAACACATTCATAAAGTATGTACTTGTGGGCCGGAAGGTAGACATCCATGAGACATTTTTTTCTGCGTACCATGTTATAGTTATCTAACTTAATTATTAAGGACTATGCGAACAGCACACGAGCTTTATGTGATTTAAATATGATATAAGAGTTAGGTAAGTGTGACGTCATTGTAATGAGAACGTCATTGCAACTATGGTGTTGTGTTGACATATTTGAATGTAAGTGTAAATAGGACCATCATGCCAGCTGGTGTAAAAAAAGTAAAGCCAATGCATGCAAGGGAAGACTGCTGTGCTGAAATCATGTCGACTGGTTGAGTAACGCCAGCATGAATATTCATCGTGACGCACAGAATGTTCGGCTCATGAATATTTATTAGGCCGCCAAAGGTTGCGCATAGATTTCGACCCATTACGCAGCCGGAAGTCGTAGTCGGAAAAGATGTAGAACGGTGCCATTCGCCAGCGGAGTAGTTGAGCGGAAGTAAACACAAGAGAATAATCGTTCGTGTAATATGATACGTACTACGTACGTCATAATGGAGTGTGTGTGTGATAGTGCCTACTATCAAATGGTGCTGTGGAATCTCATCCATTTGTCTGTGCCAAGTGATGCGGTAGCTTTTAATGTCGTGCCACAGTAAGTTAAAGTGGATGTTAAAATACGTCATACGCTTCTCTACAATGGAATATCTCAAACGGAACAGAACATTATTCCAATTCATGGGTGGTAAATCAACCTATCTGTCCACACTATGACACAATGTTCAAGTGCAGGAGGAAAATAACAATTCCGTTTGACTGTCCTGTGTGAGTGTCAGTGTCTTGTGTCTGTGAGTGTCTTGTGTCTGTGAGTGTCTTGTGTATGTGATCATGGATGGTCACAATACCTTTTGACTGTCTTGTGTATGTGCTCATGGATGGTCACAATTCCGTTTGACTGTCTTGTGTATGTGATCATGGATGGTCACAATTCCGTTTGACTGTCTTGTATGTGTGATGATGGACGGTCCCATGTCCATGTGACTGTCTTGTGTGTGTGATCATGGATGGTCAGGTCTTCAAAAGCGCTGACCGCACTGAACACACGGTCATCTTTACTCACTCAACATTTCCATTGACAGTCTCCGGGGCATACCGGAAGTTTTCGGCCCCCACCCCCTTATTAACTAGCAACATGATGTGATTTCATGGTCAGAGTTATCTTACCCTTGGGGTCAACAACTACACGGAATCTGTACGTTTGGGCGTTGGGGTGGAGGGACCGGGAGGGGGGGCATTTAAATACAGGAATGTCATAGCATAACATTGAAAAACATAACGATTCATTGTTTTAAATGAATTGAAGCAGTGCACCTAAGTCATGTACAGCGATGGACAATTATTGATCCAAGATAAGTCAGAGATAACAGCCTGGCAGAAAATGAAAGTCGAGATGTTGGTTGACAAGTGAGTTGCAGGCAATATAACGATGGTCACCTTACATTCTAGTAGTTGGTGTCTGGGGCCCCCGGGGGGGGGGGGCGGGGTGTCTATCTACTGAGCACGCCTCCAGCCAGGGCACTCCATCAGAGACATATTCAAAGAGCAAATGTTTCCCCCTGTGGCCCCCCTTGATGTCACGCCCCGTGCCCTTTAACTTCACATAAAGTGTCTCGGAGTTTTTAACGAAGTTAATTATTATTGTGAACTGACCGATTATGCTTCTTTTTTAACATCTGCTCTTAATCGACACGAGAATCGTAATGAGGTCAACGTGACACTTAATCGACACGAGAATCGTAATGAGGTCAACGTGACACTTAATCGACACGAGAATCGTAATGAGGTCAACGTGACACTTAATCGACACGAGAATCGTAATGAGGTCAACGTGACACTTAATCGACACGAGAATCGTAATGAGGTCAACGTGACACTTAATCGACACGAGAATCGTAATGAGGTCAACGTGACACTTAATCGACACGAGAATCGTAATGAGGTCAACGTGACACTTAATCGACACGAGAATCGTAATGAGGTCAACGTGACTCTTAATCGACACGAGAATCGTAATGAGGTCAATGTGACACTTAATCGACACGAGAATCGTAATGAGGTCAACGTGACACTTAATCGACACGAGAATCGTAATGAGGTCAACGTGACTCTTAATCGACACGATAATCGTAATGAGGTCAACGTGACACTTAATCGACACGAGAATCGTAATGAGGTCAACGTGACACTGGGTTGCTTTAAATGAACTCTGACAATTTATTTCAGTAAAAACAAAGTGGGTTTTTTTTTGTTGACGGCTCAAAATGTTGTAGTTAATTTTCACGCTTTTAACTCAACACTTATGTCAGTTGAAGTGATCTAATTGCGAAAGATAACGCTTTTAATTAAAATGCTGTCTGTTGAAGTAGTTTAGAATTCGGAAGATGGTCATCTATTTCAACTAAGGTATGAGTTACCTTAATACAAACTTAACATTGACAACTGTTTTATAAATATTCTCACAAAAAAAAAAGAAAAAGAATTTATTTTTGGAGCATACATAATAATCCTCAAACCCAAGCTATGACGATGTACCGGTTAAATGAACCTGAAGATGAGCGCGTGATCAATTTAAAAAACCAGTGATGCTAGGATTACAAGAGTTATGGATCTTTGAACCTTAGATATAAAAAATGTAAACTGCTAAAGGCGTTTTTTTTTTTTGTTATATTAAGCATTGTAAAGTGATTAAAAGACCAAAGCAGTGACAGATCCATTACCCAAAGCAGTGACAGATCCACTATCCAAAGCAGTGACAGATCCTCTACCCAAATCAGTGACAGATCCATTACCCAAATCAGTGGCAGATCCATTACCCAAATCAGTGACAGATCCACTACCCAATGCAGTGACAGATTCACTACCCAATGCAGTGACAGATCCACTATCCAAAGCAGTGACAAATCCACTACCCAATGCAGTGACAGATTCACTACCCAAAGCAGTGACAGATCCATTACCCAAATCAGTGACAGATCCACTGCCCAATGCAGTGACAGATTCACTACCCAAAGCAGTGACAGATCCACTATCCAAAGCAGTGACAAATCCACTACCCAAAGCAGTGACAGATCCACTACTACCTATTTAGGGGCATCGATTTAGCAGCCAAGCAATGTAAATAGATAAAATGATTTTTTTTTTTCAATTAAACAAAAGGAGTCCAAACTCAACCCCAAAACACAGCTCCTAGGGAACAAGTTCCACGATTATGAACTTCCTCATTGCCAAAGCGGGCAGGCCTCTCTGGAGATCGCTTGATTGGACATCTGGTAAACGCTCAAAACCGACGTTGCAAGTGGAAAGTAATGCACTTTGACTTAATAGCCAGTCCCAGATTTTGTGTCTTTGAAGTCCGTTTCGATCTAGACGTCTGCTTCTCCATTTCACGGTCAAGTTTTAATCTAGCCTTAAATTGGATGCCAATTTCGGGGGGGGGGGCATTTAAATGACATTGATTGATTGCAGAGCTGCTAACATGGGCAAGTGGGAGGGGTGGGCAATGCAGTGGAGATTTACAAGCTATTTTTAGACGCAGATGGGATCTAAATTTTCTACTCCGTCACATGAAAACCTATTTGTGAAATGTTCTACACCTACGCCTTCGTTAAATCTCGGTCAAGGACTTCACGATTGATGCAGAGATGGACAACTGACACGTGCGACGTATGTCGCTTTCAAGTGTGGTGTAATTAAGTTTGATATTATTGATTGAAGAGTAACAACATTTATTACACAAAATTATAATGGTCTTTTAACAAAAACTGATAAAATGAAAAACTTCTAGACACCATTGACTGACTTATTTATTTTATACTACAGATGACTAGACACCATTGACTGGCTTATATACCCCCATACTACAGATGACAGATACCATTGACTGGCTTATATACCCCATACTACAGATGACAGACACCATTGACAGGTTTACATACCCCCATAGTACAGATAAAAGACACCATTGACAGGCTTACATACCCCCATAGTACAGATGACAGACACCATTGACTGGCTTATATACCCCCATAGTACAGATGACTAATTGGATGATACTGTTATTTGAAACAATGCTACTTTGTTTCGCTTTCTTTGAATCATTCAGCGATTTTTCACCGTTTCACTTTTCAACACGTTTGGAGAGTGTGTTTACATTTATCAAAGTTCGCCAGAATAACTTGAACCCGAGTCTTCGGGTCAAGGGTCAAAGGTAATCAGCGAAGAGACACAAAATATTCAAGAATTCAAAAGTGGAAACACAAGCTTTGTAAATACATATAGAGCAGGCCTGCACAACTCAAAATGTAAGGCGGGCCGTAATACATTATGAAAAACTTGTGCGGGCCAAAAAGAAAATAGGACAGGACTTGTGCGGGCCAAAAAATATAGGTCAGGGGGGAGCTATTAAGAAAATAATAAGAATAAAGAGTTTTTTCGTTACCTCGCGGGCCACAAAGTGGGTGCTGGCGGGACGTATGTTGTGCAGGCCTGATGTAGAGGATAACGATTTGCCCATTTCAAAATCGGGAAATTTTCCTGAATTATAAACTGATTCTTTGTGATTTGTCATTATACCACTAAGGAACCTGATTAAAATATATGTTTGAAATAAATTTGAAGAAAGTCTCTTAGATCTATTTCACATTATAAATTTTCAACCAATGAATTGATAGTCCATTGCCTTTAGACAAGCGGATTTGACGATGATAAACAGGCTCTCTGCTGGCTGAAGAGCTCCTCAGTGACAACTACTAGGACAACTCTCTAGGTGTGACGGGAAGTGAACTAATTCCAGGTGTGACAGGGCAAGACCTACGAAATGGATCACGGACAGGATCATCAAAACATAGAGCAACAGAATTTCAAAGACATTTTTTAGTGTTTCAGTCATTAACGTTTGGAGGTAGGGGGGAGGGGGGGATTACGATCCTCCATTGAAACCTGATTAAAACTCGCTAAGGAAACCTCTGTTTGACCCTGCTTAAAACCCAACTTCCCCCCCCCCCTGAACTAATCCCGTAAAATAAGTTAACCGTGACCCTCCCTGCATTGATGATTTGTCTTTCTCTTCTTGATGGCCCACAAACAGTCAAACGATAATAAAATCCCAATTTTTTCCCAACACCCTAATTTCTACGCAATCATGACCACCCCACAAAATTCGCCAAGACTTTAATTGCAATTTCTAATTTCTGTCCCATAACTATCATGACTTTTTTTTTTTTAAAAAAAGGAACTTTGAAGAATTTTTTTTTTAAAATTATCTTGTCATCACGGACACTGGAGCGTTGAGTGAGACATTGAGCAATGTCGGCCACCCACCCCCGACAACGTCGGCCACCTACCTCCAACTAGTCCAGATCGATTAGAGAATAAAGCAATATCACCACCCACACTCTTGTCGGTTGTTGTTTTTTTTCCTCTTCCTCTTTATGTCACGTGATTCCAAACTCTTGTCTGACCGCCTGGGGGTGGGGAAGTCAGCCCAACTTGGTCTTGCGTAGGGGTGTGTTGGGGTATGGGAATGATGGGGGGAGGGGGGTCAAGGTTGGAGGTTGGATTAGGATCAGTCAAAGATTTCGTAACCAGTGTTTCATTTCAAAAGATTTCAGAACGTGTGTCCTCATTCAACACCCACGAACCGATTTGTTTATTTCTAACGTATTAAATGAGATCTGAAATCAAGGTATAATGTATCACGGGTCTATTACAGTAAAGTTGAAGGCGTTGTCATGTACGTGCTGTGTGTACGTGCTGTGTGTACGTGCTATGTGTACGTGCTGTGTGTACGTGCTGTGTGTACGTGCTGTGTGTACGTGCTGTGTGTACGTGCTGTGTGTACGTGCTGTGTGTACGTGCTGTGTGTACGTGCTGTGTACGCGAAAGAAACTGTCAAGAGATACTTTGTAGTGCGTTGACCTTTTCTTTTAGTGTTTGTGTGTGTGTGTGCGTGTTTGCATGTGTGTGCGTGTTTGCATGTGTGTGCGTGTTTGCATGTGTGTGCGTGTTTGCATGTGTGTGCGTGTTTGCATGTGTGTGCGTGTTTGCATATGTGTGTGTTTGCATTTGTGTGTGTGTTTATGTGTATGTGTGTGTTTGTGTGTATGTGTGTGTTTGCACGTGTGCGTGATTATGTGTGTGTGTGTGTGTTTGCATGTGTGTGATTAAATATTTTAACAGCTGATTCGGTGTGAAATGTTTAGCACGGTAGCAAATGTTACATATTGTGTGGCTTGTTATAAACGCTCCATAAGGTGTGGTTTGCTATTTATAACAAGATTACATATGGTGTGGCTTGTTATAAAATGATTACATATGATGCGGCTTGTTATATATAACAAGATTACATATGGTGCGTCTTGTTATAAAAAGATCACATATGGTGTGGCTTGTTATAAAATGATTACATATGGTGTGGCTTGTTATTAAAAGATAACATACGTTGTGGCTTGTTATAAAATGATTACATATGGTGTGGCTTGTTATAAAATGATTACATATGGTTGGCTGCAATTGTTATAAACGTTCCATATAGTTTGGCTGCAGCACGTTTATACGACGTGAATTCAGTTGTTATGAACGCTCATCATTTGTCTGGCTTCTAAGCAGGGCACTATGTACAAACCACCAAGTTTTCATTTCGTCGCAGCAAACCTCATATTCGATCAACAAACCTCATTTTTACATCAGCAAACATCATTTTCGACCAGCAAACATCATATTCGATCATCAAACCTTATATTCGATGAACAAACCTCATTTTCGATCAGCAAACCTCGTATTCGATCAGCAAACCTCGTATTCGATCAGCAAACCTCGTATTCGATCAGCAAACCTCGTATTCGATCAGAAAACCTCGTATTCGATCAGAAAACCTCGTATTCGATCAGCAAACCTCGTATTCGATCAGCAAACCTCATATTTGATCAGCAAACCTCGTATTCGATCAGCAAACCTCATATTTGATCAGCAAACCTCGTATTCGATCAGAAAACCTCATATTTGATCAGCAAACCTTATTCGATCAGCAAACCTCGTATTCGATCAGCAAACCTCGTATTCGATCAGCACACCTCGTATTGGATCAGCAAACCTCGTATTCGCTCGCTGCACGTTTGTTGGCCTTGATTAATGAAAGGCTAATGTAGCTGAAAGCCTTAAACTAAATCTATAACTAAGAGCGGTCAAGACATTAAAATGCAATATGATTAATGGCGCATCGCCAAGACTTCTCACGCCATGTAGTAGTGTAACACCTTTTACTACATTCATCTACACATGAGCAACAGCACTCAGATGAACACAACAAATTAGCATTCTGACGTTGCTGGAGGATGCTAAACCGTATAAAAGAGTAGCAGGTTATTTCAAGGGGAGTGGAGGGGTCCTTTTATTTACTTTGTTTTGTATTATTTTTATTTTTATTTTTTTTTAAATTATACAAAAAATGGATAGAGTTCGAGGCATTGGAGCTAGATAGCACGAGTGGGCGGATCAACAACTTAATGAGCACCGCCTGCTGTTGATGGATTTGTCATGGGGTGGGAGGCGTGTCAAGGGATTTGATTATATTCTGGGGTAACTGGGGTGTGCTTGATGATGAACTGGAGTAATTTGAAAGATGAGGGGCTGATACAATGGTGGATGCGTAGAGGAATATTGAGGGCTCGCGTGGTGATAGTTATCAGAGCTAGCGATAATGGGTCTACACGTCGAACACAGGAATATGGGACAAGTTCAAGAAAGCAGACATTTCTCACGGTGAGAAAACCTCGAACGTGTTGACCAAGATCTTGTTATAATGTATAAGTGAAAACAATGAACCACGTTTGACTACAATTTCAGGCCTATAAACAAAGGAAGGTATAACAGTGGAATTCAGTGATTGGCCAACTTCGAACCAAAGCTGACGTATCAAAATAGAAAGCAGCCCAGAAAAGCTTTTAGTTTAATTGATATGAAGGTATTGAGTTTTATAGTCTTGCTCTATGGATTCTTGTCAGCAAAGGTCTTGAGAAAAAAAGGGAATGTTATTATGAAAGCTTCCGCTGAGATTGAGTTAGAAAGAAATCGGCTACAGTTGTTATGTACAAAATGCCTAGGACTACACTTTTAAAAATCAACTACAGTTCTCAGGTACACAATGTCTAGGACTACCTTTTGTTAATAATCAATGTGATTACTTATCCGTCCAGCGAAATTTGATTTTAAACCGAAACAGCCCATTCCTCCCTTGTTTAGAACATTGTGTCCAGCCCCCCCCCCCGATCAGTTTCCTTAATGTTTGTACAAAGCTCCTTTTGAAGATGATGTTTCTCTTAAAACGAGTGCCTCAGTCGTCTGAAAAGATCCACCCCAGTGCGTAACAAAACTTCCCTGTAGTGCAGCCATCTGTCTTGCTTCTCTGTGGTCTTAATATCGATCTCAATCCTTATCCCCCTTGGTAGCCTCTTTACCACTTCTTATCTCCCTTTACAATGATTCTTGAAGGCAGCTCCCTTTATTTATTTTTTTATCTCCTTATAAACACGACATTTACAGCATGAAGCAATGGTTTCATTATCGTTATATCTCCCTATAGACACGACATTCTTACGATTGTGGCGTACAGTGTACGGTTTCGAGGTGTATACATTATATATACTGTGTGTTTATTATTTTTTTGTTACTACTGTATTGAACGATTTTGTGATGATATTGTACGATATTAAGAGTTTGAGGCTAAATAGGGCTGCGACATCTACTCTCTTACATCTGCTTGAAGTAATAGTTTCATTATCTCTCGTTGTACGACTCACGTTCTTGCAAAGTGTCGCAATTTGATCATAATAATTATAATTAAGAAAGGATGTTATTAGCAGCATTAAAATCTCTAACTGTCCTTATTTCCCGTTGTCTTAGAATTTGAATCCTAACACCAGAAATGACCAGGGTAAGAGACACACATAGTACATCAGCTATCAACACGGCAAGTGATGACACACTCAGTAAATCACCGTTCAAGACGACACACACAGTACATCATCTATCAACACGACACACATAGTACATCAGCTATCAACACGATACACATAGTACATCAGCTATCAACACGGCAAGTGATGACACATTCAGTACATCACCGTTCAACACGACACACACAGTACATCATCTATCAACACGACACACATAGTACATCAGCTATCAACACGGCAAGTGATGACACACTCAGTACATCACCGTTCAACACGACACACACAGTACATCATCTATCAACACGACACACATAGTACATCAGCTATCAACACGGACACGGCAAGTGAGTTTACACACTCAGTACATCACCGTTCAACACGACACACACAGTACATCATAGTTCAAAATGGGAAGTGAGTTCACACTCTGTACGTCACAGTTCAACACGACACACACAGTACATCACCTATCAACGCGGCAAGTGATGACACACTCAGTACATCACCTATCAACGCGGTAAGTGATGACACACTCAGTACATCACCTATCAACGCGGCAAGTGATGACACACTCAGTACATCACCTATCAACGCGGCAAGTGATGACACACTCAGTACATCACCTATCAACGCGGCAAGTGATGACACACTCAGTACATCACCTATCAACGCGGCAAGTGATGACACACTCAGTACATCACCTATCAACGCGGCAAGTGATGACACACTCAGTACATCACCTATCAACGCGGCAAGTGATGACACACTCAGTACATCACCTATCAACGCGGCAAGTGATGACACACTCAGTACATCACCTATCAACGCGGCAAGTGATGACACACTCAGTACATCACCTATCAACGCGGCAAGTGATGACACACTCAGTACATCACCTATCAACGCGGCAAGTGATGACACACTCAGTACATCACCTATCAACGCGGTAAGTGATGACACACTCAGTACATCACCTATCAACGCGGCAAGTGATGACACACTCAGTACATCACCTATCAACGCGGCAAGTGATGACACACACAGTGCATCATCTATCAACGCGGCAAGTGATGACACACACAGTACATCACCTATCAACACGGTAAGTGATGACACACTCAGTACATCACCTATCAACGCGGCAAGTGATGACACACTCAGTAGTACGACGCCGTTCAAAAAAGTCACGCCGTCAGGCCAGAACACGGACGTTGAATATGTAGGGACTAAATCGATGATTGATTATTGACCACCATTAAATCAAGAGAACTTGAGATCGATACCAATAATGAATGACGTTTTAAAACGTCGGCTGTTTAATAGAAAACGCCTTTCACCCCCACCCCAACCCCCGACTACTCTTGTTTTTTTTATGACTTAATGGCTTTTTCGACCTCCACCCCCCACCCCCTCCTCATCACAATTTTGATTGAACAAAAATGGCAATATAATTAAATAAAGTCAACACAGTTTAATTTTATAGCTCAATATTATATGTTACCAGTGTAGCGCAGCCTGTCACAACTAGAGCAACGGTTATTCAAAATTCTTTTGCGCACTTCTACTGATGAAAAATGCATTCTTTTAGTTTAATGTGTATACCATAGAAGGGAGATGGGAAAATGGTTTATCGTCTACTTAAATCTAAAGCAGTACTTGCCAATCTGTCGTGAAAGAAAATTTGCAAATGGGCCGGAAATTAAACGATAAATTAATGAATTTTGTATAAGAACCGACCCACATTGAAAATATTAGAAGTGAAATGGCTTTGAAAGGTGTGTTGGTTTTCATGATCAATCTCACTTCCAGTCTTTCATTGTGATTGTCTCTAGTCTTGTGCAGTCGTTCATATCAGCTACAGCACGCTAGAGCAGTATCAATACAAAATAACTCTGGAAGCTCTTCTGGAAACAATGTTTTAAATCTTAGAACTTTTGAAACAAACAATTTTATATCGACATTTTAGAATAACCCAATTAATTGGTAAAAGTAACCTTAAAATACTAGAAGATACGACCCGTTGTTGCCGGGGTTATAGCAGAAGCGCTACTTTCAACCTGCTAATGCGAAATCTCAACATATAAAAATCCAATTTATATGAATGTAGCTGAATCTGGATAATGTTTCTCCTCAAGACAAAGATTTAAAAAAAAAAAAAAACTCACTCTCAAACTCTTTTGAAATGCATATTTAGGAAGAAGTAAGTCAGACTTTTGTCATTTTTTTTAAAAAGAAGTATCAATGTATACCTATTTATGTTCCTAACACCAATCGATTTTGTGAATAGTATTCTTCTATAGGCAAAGAAAAAATTGTTTCTAAACATTTTAAAAACAAGCTCTTAACTTTGAAAGCACAATATAGGTTAAAATTTTTTTTAAATATGTGTAATATTAATGTTTTTATATATTTACATCTTCATCCAATATTAACCATATTACTATCATTGTTTTTAAGAAATCCATTCGGTGCAGAAATTTTAGTTTTCGCGACTATTGAACACACATTTACACGCTATTGGGTGCAGTTATAGGGGATTTATATTGTGCGCCATTGAATTCCGTGTTACATGGTGATATTAGGTTATCTTCATACTAGCAGGGGTTAAAACATGATTTGACAGCTTATTTATTCATTTAATTTTAATTTAAATTAATGTTTTCTGATTTATATATAGTGTGGCGAATTTTCATTTTCATTTTCCACATCTCTGGTTATTTTGGAAAGGGGTTGCCCACCTAGGGCTAGGAATGAGGATATATACAATAGTATGGTGACCTTGTTTAACTTCTTCATCAAATGTTAGAGCTTTGGTAAATTAGCAGCTAACCAAGAACTTTCTGTCCGCACCGTGTCTGTTCGAATGAGTGAGTTTAAAATTGCGCACTCTGACTTGCGGACCTTCTCTTCCCATTTTTTTAAAATTCCTTTACGAGAAAACTGTGTACTCACCAATGCCCGCACCCACCACGACACGGCCGGCCAGCAGGGCGAATTTATCCTTGGCCACGGCCATCATGATTGACCCTAAAGTGAAGAGAAGGGAGGCGCCCATGATGACCGGCCTCCTGCCGAGCCTGTCGTTCAGGAAGCCGCCGACCAAAGCAAAGACGGCCGCCGCCGCGATCGTGACGCTGACCACTAGCTCCTGCCAAACAGACGACAAACTGAAACATACATTACGTCATGAGTTATTACGCTCTGGCCTTGTTTAACTTTTTCATTAAGCTTTTCCAATTGTATTGGTGTTTAAATCTTAGTCATTAGTTGATAGTCATATACTTATATCGCCAAGTCTCTCTTACTCTAGGTTTAGATGCAGATATATTCATATACTTTTATCTCGAAGTCACTCTTACTCTAGGTTTACTTGCAGGTATAGTTATTTACTTATGTCGCGAAGTCTCTTTTTACTCTAGGTTTACTTGCAGGTATAGTTATTTACTTATGTCGTGAAGTCTCTCTTACTCTAGGTTTACTTGCAGGTATAGTTATTTACTTATGTCGTGAAGTCACTCTTACTCTAGGTTTACTTGCAGGTATAGTTATTTACTTATGTCGCGAAGTCTCTCTTACTCTAGGTTTACTTGCAGGTATAGTTATTTACTTATGTCGTGAAGTCTCTCTTACTCTAGGTTTACTTGCAGGTATAGTTATTTACTTATGTCGCGAAGTCTCTTTTTACTCTAGGTTTACTTGCAGGTATAGTTATTTACTTATGTCGCGAAGTCTCTCTTACTCTAGGTTTACTTGCAGGTATAGTTATTTACTTATGTCGTGAAGTCTCTCTTACTCTAGGTTTACTTGCAGGTATAGTTATTTACTTATATCGCGAAGTCTCTTTTTACTCTAGGTTTACTTGCAGGTATAGTTATTTACTTATAACGTGAAGTCTCTCTTACTCTAGGTTTAGATGCACGACAAGACAATTTGTCATTCAAGTTCTGACTTTTAATTTTGAAATGAAGTGGCGTTGATAGGTTTAATTACACTTTGGAAAATCAAATATTTGTATCGCTCCCCCACCCCACCCCTGCCGTTCCCCAATTTAAAAAAAAAAAAAACAACACTTTGCAGGTAGCTGAAAATTCCGCCCTTCAACATCAAGAAACAGTGCCCCAAAGTGCGGACCATTCTCCCCACGCCATTGAAAAATTGTTTTTAAAAAAAAAAAATCTTGTTATTACTTTAGTATCCATCAAACAATGTTTTTTTTTAAAATTCATTTCTTTTAAAATTCTTGTTTTATTCCGTTTCTTGTTAGTCTCAAATAAAATATAACATTTACATTACGGTTTAAAAAATTCCAATAACAGTTACGAACAACAGTTTTCATTTAATAATGGAACAACTTGTGACATTAACTTTTCGAATGTAGACAGAGATCAATACACTAAACAAAATTTAAAAAAAAAAAAAAAAAAAAAAAAAAAACAACCTTCAATACCAAAAGAGCACATTAAAGGGACGGTACTTACCTAAACGAGTTTCTCAACAAGATCATCGCACCGGAAATGACGCCAGTGTCATACCCAAACAGGAAGCCGCCAAGGGCGGAGAAGAAGGTCAGGACATAAATGAAAGCAGGCGTCTTGGCTCGTGGGTGGATGTTGTCCAGTTTTAAATTTAAGTCCATCTTCTCATCGTCCGAATCCCCACTGAGCTTTGACGGCCGTGCATGGCCGTTTTGACCGGTCCTCCCCGGCGCCATCACGCGAGCCCTTTGATCACGTGAAATGTTGACCTCTCTGTATCTGCACGTGCATCTAGCGTGTTACGCAGACCTCGATTTCCTACAGGAAATGAAATAGATTAGCATGAGGGCGTCGTTAGGGGAGATGGAAAGGCAGACGTCTGCTGCCGAAGTTGAAATTTTTTAACATATTTGAACATTTCTATGTTGATACTAAGTCTTATGACGAAGCTACCTTCTATGTTGATACTACGTCTTATGACGAAGCTACAAGTGTCTTATACTATGGAATTTAGAGCTACACGAGTACTATCTAGGATGTGGAGCTACATGTTTCTTATCTAGGATGTCAAGCTAAAAGTGTCTTACAATATAGAATGTAGAGCTACGCGGGTCTTATCTAGAATGTGGAGCTTTATGTGTCTTATCTAGGATAATTTTTTTCATAGTAAGTCTTGGAGTACAAGCAATCAGGGGCGTAGTTACGGTTAGCGCCACCCGGGGTGGGCTAATATTTGGCCTCCCCTTTTTTCACGAATAAAAATTCTGCAATGCGCCGAAAATGCCGCCCCTCCATATAAAGAGTAAAAATTGGCACCCAACGGCAGACCACCCCCTTCCACACCCTGTTTCTACGCCTCTGCTAGCATGGGGCCACATTTTATTACGTTATTGAATAGTAAAATCTCGGGGCCGGCAGCGTTGTGGAGTCAGACCTTTCCGGCAACATAACTGAATATACTAGCATCTGCATGTTTTGTTGCCATGGTTGGGGACATCTGACCATCGTCTTATGACTTGTTTAGACAGTTGAACAAAAATGAAAGGTGGTAACTGTACAGCTTTGAACCGTCATGGACTTTGTGCCCGGTACTACCAATCCTATATTTGATACTCTATTTTATATGTTATATCACATTAAGTTGAATGTGACATTGCTTTCAGTACCATCGGTTCTTTCCCTTTGCAGGCTGGACCACTACCATAACTTCATTAACAGATATAGATATACCACTACCACAACTTCACTAACAGATATAAATATACCACTACCACAACTTTACTAACAGATTTAAATAGACCACTATCACAACTTCACTAACAGATATAAATAGACAACTACCACAACGTCACTAACAGATATAAATATACCACTATCACAACTTTACTAACAGATTTAAATATACTACTACCACAAGTTCACTAACAGATATAAATAGACAACAACCAAAACTTCACTAATATATATAAATTAACCACAACATCACTAACAGATTTAAATGGACCACTACCACAACTTCAATAACAGACAGGAAAACAAAGACATAAAAACAATTGAGGGATGTTATTGCCCTTTTGCCTGATTCAGTCAAATATATTTCGTCTAGAGCAAAGCACACGGCCGCTTGGCATCTCCGGGCGTATGGAACCAACAGTCTTGAACCCAAGTAACCCCAAGTAAATCGTGACAGCAAGTAACCCGGTCATAAATTTCCGGGGGTGGGGTTAAAGTGAGCATAGGTCAGTTGAATAGGACAGCTGAAGGATTCGATTGGGCGGCGAGGTTTTTGTTCGTGTGTCTGCTTTCAACAGCGCGGACACACAAAGTGCCTTCAAAATACAGGCCAAAACACAGTAGGGTCACATTTAGACGGCGTGGCCACACACGCACATCATGGTGATACATACAACATCGCCGCACATGCTACATGGCTAAACATATAATATGGTCACACGCACAGCATAGCCACATACGCATGATTGCAACACATGCACGGCGTGGTCATACATACACAGTATGGTCATGCGTACCACATGGCCACACACATAGCATAGCCACGTACACATCATTGCAACACATGCACGGCGTGGTCATACATACACGGCATGGTCATGCGTACCACATGGCCACACGCATAGCATAGCCACGTACACATCATTGCAACACATACAACATGGCCACACATACACATCAATGCCACATACACAACATGGCCATAAATACACACGCGCATCGATGCAGCGCATACAACATGGCCAAACATAACACAGCATAGCCGAACATAACACAGCATGGCCATAAATAAACATCATGGCCACACATAAATCATGGCCACAATTACACAGCTAGCCTCACATATGGATTAGCAACCAACTCGCAAAGTGACCCCCCCCCCCCCAACATTGACATGGACAGGATTTTCTCTTACACAAACGCAGCTAGACACTGATGCTGCGAACTGAACGAACATAACACAGCAAGGCCATAAATAAACATCATGGCCACACATAAATCATGGCCACAATTACACAGCCAGCCTCACATATGGATTAGCAACCAACTCGCAAAGTGACCCCCCCCCCCCAACATTGACATGGACAGGATTTTCTCTTACACAAACGCAGCTAGACACTGATGCTGCGAACTGACAAGTTATATTTTGTTAACAAACCCTTCATTGACATGGACAGGATTTTCCCTTACACAAACGCAGCTAGACACTGATGCTGTGAACTGACAAGTTATACTTTGTTAACAAACCCTTCATTGACATGGACAGGATTTTCCCTTACACAAACGCAGCTAGACACTGATGCTGCGAACTGACAAGTTATACTTTGTTAACAAACCCTTCATTGACATGGACAGGATTTTCTCTTACACAAACGCAGCTAGACACTGATGCTGCGAACTGACAAGTTATCTCTGTTGCCACATTTTGTTAACAAACCCTTCATTGACATGGACAGGATTTTCTCTTACACAAACGCAGCTAGACACTGATGCTGCGAACTGACAAGTTATATTTTGTTAACAAACCCTACATTTTACATGTTGTACCGACTCGATGGGGATTTTTTTTTTATTTCGTCGCCCCCAACTCCTCCTCCCTTTGCTACCCGCCACTGTCTATTGATCTCATGTCCTGGCCCAAAGCTTACTGGGCTATTTGTGTAGCTGGCCCCATCTAAGATTAAAATATAACACGTTGAAATGTAATGCAGTTTCGTAACGCCTGGAGTAGAAGCGGCAAGGCCAGGCTAAGTTGAGTGTCGTCAAGGTAACAACAGTTTAAACTTTTAAATACATTCAAGACGTATTTCAGGCCATACACATCCAGGTCAAGTTGCATCAACTTGAGTAGATGCGAAGTCAGTGTGTTAGTGCTTCCAATCTTTTTTAAAAATCCTTTATATCAACTTCGCTTTTGTTCGTGTGTGGCAAAATCTTCGGAAGGCCAATTGACCCACTTCCCGTCAACCTATCGAGCAGAAACTTGGCACAGAGATTCGTTCGTTGCTGATGACGGCAAGATTTTATAAATATGATGCCGTTGATTTCACGAAATAAAATTCCCCGATAACTGCGCTGAATGAGATGCGTAAAAATCTCGCCAGTGCGTTTGGTGCGTAATGTTTTCTTTTGTTCTTCTGAGCTAGTTGGTGAAGTAAATCTGCCGTGTAAAAGCGGGTGGGAAATTAGAATGCTGATATAAAATAAAATCATAAAAAATGCAAATAAAAGATTTGTACGAAAAACTTTGCTTTTAGGGGGGTTTATTTCATCAGCAAATAACACTGTAATTTTAAATACCGTGCCATTTTTAGCCATTATTCAGAATGTATTTAAAGTTAGTCTCTCAAAATTTAGGTTGCGCATAAAAATCCGTAAAATATTCGGGAACGGTTGATCGGCGCCCCAAGGGTGGAGATACACGGTGTTGTTAAAGAGGGAATACAATCAAGGAATTTATCTGTCTTGTCCTATCTCCGTGTCAAACACTTTTTTTCCCATCCTATCTTCAGTCATCGTTCACCACAAATCAACTTCCAGTATTCACTTCTCCCAAAATCCTCCACCATATTTTCCTTCCTGTATTGACCTCCTCCCATATTTTGCCCCGACTCCCCCTTCCTGTATTGACCTCCTCCCATATCATGCCCCGACTCTCCTTCCTGTATTGACCTCCTCCCATATCATGCCCCGACTCTCCTTCCTGTATTGACCTCCTCCCATATCATGCCCCGACTCTCCTTCCTGTATTGACCTCCTCCCATATCATGCCTCGACTCTCCTTCCTGTATTGACCTCCTCCCCTATCATGCCCCGACTCTCCTTCCTGTATTGACCTCCTCCCATATCATGCAGTCAAACACTTTTTTTCCCATCCTATCTTCAGTCATCGTTCACCACAAATCAACTTCCATTATTCACTTCTCCCAAAATCCTCCACCATATTTTCCTTCCTGTATTGACCTCCTCCCATATTTTGCCCCGACTCCCCCTTCCTGTATTGCCCTCCTCCCATATCATGCCCCGACTCTCCTTCCTGTATTGACCTCCTCCCATATCATGCCCCGACTCTCCTTGCTGTATTGACCTCCTCCCATATCATGCCCCGACTCTCCTTCCTGTATTGACCTCCTCCCATATCATGCCTCGACTCTCCTTCCTGTATTGACCTCCTCCCATATCATGCCCCGACTCTCCTTCCTGTATTGACCTCCTCCCATATCATGCCTCGACTCTCCTTCCTGTATTGACCTCCTCCCATATCATGCCCCGACTCTCCATCGCTACATTCACATCTTCCCTACATCTCCAATATTTGAACAAGCGGAAACTAACGCTATTGCATCTGTTGAATCTCCGATAACTTTCATCCTTTGCCAGCTATCTTGTCATCTTGTTGAAAAGTTCAAGGAGACAAAATCGCTCTGTCGAGCTCCCCCCTGCCTCGGGCAACACGCTGAAAGAGGAGACAAAAGGCTGTCACGGTCTAGTGATCTCACGAAATAACTCTCAGGAAACATTTATGTCGGCCACCTCCGCGACTATTTGTTTAAAATAGTAACACGTGTAACAATATGAAGTAAACGTGAAACTATCTCAGTAAAAAATTTAACAATATATAGTAGGCTACGTGTGGAACTATCTCAGTAACAAATGTAACAATATGAAGTACGTGCTGAACTATAATCTCAGTAACAAATGTAACAAAGTGAAGTAGGCGTGTAACTATCTCACAAACATGAAAGCTGGGAAAATCGATTTGCAGTCCGAGCTGTCCAGATAACATTTTGACAAACCTTAGAGTAGGCGAGCTAAAACCACGGCCCGTGGGCCACATCCAGCCCTTCGGGATCTTTAATCTGGTTCACATGCCAGCGCTGGGGTAACAATAACGAATATGGAAACGAATATTGACAACGTGTGTAGGCAAACGCAGGATCACATCTCTCTCATTCACTTTCAAATGCTTATCGTTTTATGTTGATTTAAAGCGTCTATCGTTAAAAATAGTGTGGTTTTTCACAACATAGATTATATGTGCAGGTGCATAGGATTTCGTTTACATTATTTTCTTATTGTCTGAGGAACAGCGAACCGCCCCCCCCCCTTTTTTTTTAACCAGTTTCTAAGAGACAGTGAGTCCCCGAGGATCCCTACCCTAGAGCGAGGATCCCTACCCTAGAGCGAGGATCCCTACCCTAGAGCGAGGATCCCAACCCTAGAGCGAGGATCCCTACCCTAGAGCGAGGATCCTTACCCTAGAGCGAGGATCCCTACCCTAGAGCATAAACACAGCTGATGGTGGTTTTGTTTGGGAGACAGCCATCGTGTTGTTTAGTCGGCTGAGATAGAAATAGCGTCGGGACATGTCAGTAACTGGCTAGACGGATGCTAACTACAACACACTAACTGTCTTAGTGGGAGCTGTTTAGATGGTCCAATAACGTTACTTACTGCAACAAAGTAGCTGTGCTGCACTGTTAGAGGGAGTTGTTTAGAAAGTCTTGCTGATATGCACTAAACAAAAATATCACGGACTCATGCAACAATTTTTTTTAGCGCCCGCAGATTAACCTGTTATTGATGTGTTATGACATTTTAAAATTATTTCCACCGCCATTCTTGAAATCTGTCACGTAACTTAATACGTCAGAGCAGACGCGTGGAGTGGTTGACGGAATGTGTTACATTTAATGACCTGAATGTCCTCACTTGGCTTTGAAGTGTTGGTCATTTGAAGTCCTCGACTACGGATGAACAGTTTTGATGCTGCACACAACATCGAGGAAGCGATGTGGCTGGGGAGAGGGTGGGAGGGCATGGGGGAGGATGGGAGAGAAAAGAAGAGTAAAATGGCGATTGGAAAGCGAACTTTGGAGTGAGGGTAACAATTAATGGGAAAAAAGTTCACGGGTACGAAAATAAAAAGAGGCCATTTGAAATATGCAGATTGAATTTCCGGCCTTAGAAAACATTGAGACGGAAATTAAAGAGATGGAGCTCATTTAGGAAGAAGAAGAAATCCCAATATCAGAAAGTTTTTATTTTTTGAATTGCGTAGGAGACAAAAAAGTCGAGAAAGCAAACATTTTTTAGACTTTAAAATTTTATTAAATTTAATTTCAGATTTAAAAAAAAAAAAAACACTATTGATATTCCTCTGATGAAAATGTTTTAGGCTCAAGTCAGAGTATTAGACTAACCTCGTTTTCATAGAGACAGATTCAATGAGGCTAGATGGACGGCACACTTCCTGGCACGACACGGCGATAAGACCTTTGTACTTTTGGAGAAATTCCACTGGGAGGTTTAACAGCTATTCCCTAATTCAGGATTACATCTGGTGGCTTGACGACGTCGCCTGAAAGGGCTCCGTTGTGATGTTTCTAAAAAAAATATCTTTATTACAGAAACCTGGTTTGCTAACGCCAAAGTTTTATCTTCCATTCCGTTTACTTGTAAGTTAATTTGAAGCAAGATGTCTTCTGGGACATGGTCGTTGGGGAAGATTTATTTAAAACAGCAGACGATATCACAGCTAGAATATTTTCAATACGAATGGAGATTCGTGAGTTGAAATTCAACTCCGTCGTGTGAAGACATTAGTTAAGGAAGATTTCTTTTATATTCAGATGTTAAAGTTAAGGGCAATTTCTTTCATACGAAGATGTTCAACTTAAGGAAAATTTCTTTCGTATGAAGATGCTACAGTTAAGGAAGATTTTTTCAACTTTCCACACATTTGCCAAAGGCGTAAATAGATGAGATCGGTATAGAAAAGCGTTCTGTAAATGGAACCCTTGTGAAACACTGTATGAGCAGCTTTCATAAGTTAGACCTTTTCTTGCTAGGCAGAGTGGAAATATTAGAGAAGAGATAGTTGTTGACATTTCTGTGTCAAGACTTTCATTAATTCATTCAAGTTATTATTGTTATCATCGTTAAGTCCTCTGCCGTTCACTGATCGCAGTGTCACAGTGAAAAATAATCTTCCAGTATAATTATAGGAACTCTTCTTTTGTTATTTTTGTATCGTTATGTCATAATGTGGAGGCATTCTGTACATTCAGGCAGTTTTCTTCTTCTTCTTTGCTTTTCTCAACTCCCAGTGGAGCATAAGAACTAACAATATCCCTACAAGCCTATTGGTCTCTCGCAATCTCCTCCAACCCTCTCTGATTGTATGTCCAACCTGTTATACCTGTTTAAGACCGGTGCTTTGGTGTCTTCCCTGTCCCACCGACCAAGAGGGGGGGGGGGACGGGAATTTCGTTAGCGTCAGACTTACAGAAACTGGCATCCAAAAAAGTGGACTCGTGCCTGGAACCAATTAGAGTTTCCCTAGTTAGTATTTAGGCACTCTGCAAATTTTGGTTGCATTGAATTCAAAATAACGCATACAATAAACACTACATTTTATGTAATTAACCGATTGTGTCAATTTTCTTTTATTTAATAACTAATATTAACTCTTTGAAATACAATGACTGGGTATAAAAGACGAATTAGCAGTTAAATAGCTCCCATAAGCCTCATATGTCTAACACATAATGATTAGTTCCCTAAACGATCAGTTTTTAATGAAGAGCGGGATGCGTCCAATCACGGGCCATCATCAAAGTCATCGACAATGGCTATAACCACGGTTACTATGGCTATAATCACAAGCCAGCGACTATGGCTATAATTACAGGCCAGCATCAAAGCCATCAACTGTGGCTATAATGAAGGGTCACCATCAAAGCCATCAACTGTGGCTATAATGAAGGGTCACTATCAAAGCCAGCAACTGTGGCTATAATCACAGCTATACAGCATCAAAGCCATCAACTGTTGCTATAATGAAGGGTCACCATCAAAGCCAACAACTGTGGCTATAATCACGGGCCAGGATCAAAGCCAGCAACTGTGGCTATAATCACG
This sequence comes from Lymnaea stagnalis, assembly GCA_964033795.1. Lineage (NCBI taxonomy): Eukaryota > Metazoa > Mollusca > Gastropoda > Lymnaeidae > Lymnaea > Lymnaea stagnalis. The sequence goes on from CAXITT010000011.1 coordinate 2,387,481, forward strand.
GCAGTCGTGAGTACTCTCTCACTCTCTCTCTCTGATACCTTTATCATATCATTGTATGCAGCTTGTTAAACTACATTGTGTTGTCCTAGTTACACTTTCCTAAGTACATTGGTGTCTTATCTTATGCTCCCCCCCCCTCTTACACCCCCACCAAAACCAAGCCATCCGTGCTGTGAAGCATGGATTATCTTCACAGCAATCTCAGCAATATACTTTTTGTTATGCCAGCCCGTTACACCAGCCGACAACACAAGCCAAAAAAAAAAATAATAAAAAACAGCCCACAATATCACCTCTTACGGGAGCAACAACGGTTGGAACAAACAATCAGGGTTTAATATCCCAGGATCCCAAGGGACGTGACGTGATCATGAAGTGAGGACTATGAGCCGACTGTAGAAGAGTGATGTGCCGCAAATCTAACACAAAATAGAACCCAAGAATACCTCAAAAAAAAAAAAAAAATCGCGGAGAAAGTTTTTTTTTACATTTTTATTTAATATATAATTTACAGACGTGATCATGAAGTGAGGACTATGAGCCGACTGTAGAAGAGTGATGTGCCGCAAATCTAACACAAAAAAGAACCCAAGAATACCTCAAAAAAAAAAAAAAAATCGCGGAGAAAGTTTTTTTTTACATTTTTATTTAATATATAATTTACATAAAGTTATCCTATCGCTTCTATTAATTAAATAAAAGTAACCAATAGGTTATCTAAAACGTGTTGAAACATCACACGCTGAGAATGCTGGTCTTCAAGACAATTACAAAAACGGAGTCGTGAGTCAAAGAAGCAGAGGTCAACCGTTAGCATCCAGTGTGTGAATCCAAAGTTTCTTGTATTTATATCTCTTTGAAGATTAAAAATTTCTAACCGTTTTTTCGTCGGATGATATAAACTGATGACCTCCCTTGCATGACGTCATGAACCCACTTCAGAGGCGTTTCCGTCGATTTCATTGATTCATGAACTGGCCACATAGTCGAGAAATCAGTAGATAGGCGGCAACCCATGTGGAGGCATCAGGCAGGGGCTACGATTGATCTGATATACAAGTATTTTTCTTTTACTTTTTAGACATCAATTTTTATTGATTGGTTTTGCGCATATTAAATGAATGTCTATATTTTTTCATCCATAATAAAGACTGGGGTATTCTTTTGGGTATTTCATACCCATGACGTCATTTGCGTGTTTAATAAATATTTGTGCATGAGTTATTCCCCTTTATTCATTTTATAATTGGCGGAAATCATGATGATGACGTGTTTCCTATTAAAATTTTAATTGGTTGATTATTTATAATTTTAAATTATCACTGGTTGGCTACCATCTTTTCAACATGTTAGCCTAGTGCCGGCAGTTGTGCTCCTATTATGTGTGCATATTTTTTTTTATTTGGAACCTGTAATAAAGTGTGTAAAAGTGTAATTCATCATACTGTAAGTTGGGTTTTCATTATTTCTTGGTTTTAAAATCATTTTTGGCTTCTTTTTTGCCATTTATGTGTTTTTTACGGCTGCTGTGTTTTTTACGTTGCTGCTTACTTGTGGCCTCAGGCTTTGGGTTAGGTTCAGAAATGCATGTTAATTTTCTTATTTCATTTTTTTTTTTACATTGGGGAGGGGTCACCCCTCCCCAGATAATTTATTTGTTTCTGATTTTGGAATTTACAGTGGGGGAGGGGTCTGGGGAGGGGAATCCCCCTCCCCAGTCGTTTCATAACACGTGTTTTGCACTACATTTTGGCCGCCATCTTGGTTGACACTTCACGTGACTTCACGTGACTTCACGTGGAGCGTCAACTGAGATGGCGGCCATGATGGGAAACCCGGGTATCAATCTCAACATTTACCCTGGGGTTTTCTTTTGGGTATTTCATACCTTTGCCAATAAATGTTCACGAAGTGATGGTCGGGTGATACACTTCTATAGTGCCAAACACACACAAGGCTACATCCGCAGCTCTACTAGTGTGCATGCGTTGCGCTCATCGGGTTGTCTATTTTGCACGTCTTGTGGTGAATATTCAAAATTTTTACATCACATAATAAAACACCACTAAATTTAAATCATGACTTAAAAGTCATTTGCTGTAATGCCGATAGGTATCCGCTAAACTGACTGTAACTATGAAATCAAAAAAGAACTCTCTGAAATATTTTTAAAAACACAATGACACTCAATATTCAGATTCCTATCACATGTGTAGAGCCACAAAATCAACTTACCAACAAGAAGACTACGGCCACCGTTTGCAATGACGAGCAACGGCTCATCACAAATACGTCCAGTCTCTGTAGACCCGACAGACAACAAAGTAAAGAACCGGACTTGAAGTCAAGTTAAAGAAAATCCATTGGCGTCCGAGGGTTAACATACTGACTGGGTTTTTACAAATTAAAACACACGGAAATAGAAGGAAGAGAAATGAGATTGAAGTCAAAAATGGCCAGCAGTTACACAAGCGGAAGTGAAAATGGCCATCAGATATACAATGGGATTTGAAAAAAATGGCCAGCCGATATACAAGGGGAAGTGAAAAAATGACCAGCAGATATACAAAGGGAAGTGAAAAAATGACCAGCAGATATACAAGCGGAAGTGAACCACACAAAAAAGACGCTAGTTTGTTTTTTCAGTTTCCAATGTTTAATGTTTGCTGCGCGCTTCCTGAGCTCGTTGATTCGAGTTCATTCCTGACAACAAGCCTAAGGCATCGAGGTTTTCCGATCATTCCAGACTGCGCTCACACTGCCTTCCAAAATGGATGTGTACGATTGAGTAAAATTCAGCGGGCCATCGCGCCAATGCTTTCAATGTCCTCCACACAAAGCACCCATAACTTAAGTCCCCGCCTTCGGGCCGCACAACGGGATCCCTGTTGGGATAGCAAGGGGCACATGAAAGTTTCACGGATGCATATAACAGTTAACTCACAGTTTCATTAGACTTATTTAGGAAAATATTCGAACTGGCGTTTAGGTCATTATCGGGCATACCTCAAAACGACCGCTAAATCGGACCTTTTCAGTGAGTCTAAGCTGTTGGGAGGAAACATGTTCTATAATACTGACATAATGGCTTTCTTCACTGCACGCACTTTTACTCTAACACTGTTTTAGAGTCAACCGACGTAGACATTGGTGTAACTCAAACTCAATACTCAATACGCATAAATGATCCAACATGGCTGACTAGTTTTAGTGACGTATTACTTATAACACTATGAATTACTCAAAATAAAATGTTAGAATAGCCTTGCGAAATCTTGGTACCATTTCATCCGAATAATCAGCAATGGGATGATTAGAGCCGTGTGGCTGGCTGACTGTACCACCAGTGGGCCGGGATTGCTCGTCTTGGACTGTACAGCACAAACACGCCCAGTCAATCAATAGCGCAGTGGCACAGAAGGGCGATATTTTTACAAGGACCAGTGGACGTCAGAGATAGAAAGTTAAGATTGGGTCTTGGAGAGCGTAAACAATGGTTTAGGAGAAGCGGGTGTTTTGAGAAGTAACTACCACGGAGAGTACCCGGTACGGTTACAGATACACTGAATGTTATGGTTACTGTTAAGACACTTGGTAAAGTGATTGATACGGCAAATGTTAAGTGTGCTGGCATGGTACTTGGTACGAGGCAAGCAAAAGCTGTGCCCGGGGCAAAAGTTAAATTTGGGCACCCCTTTCCCAAAATGGTATTATTAATACACTTATTTTGCATGAAAGGTGGCGCCCGGGTCAGGTAGATGGCACCCGGGTCAGGTAGATGGCACCCGGTTTGGGCAGATGGCACTCAGGTTGGGTAGATGGCACTCGGGTAGGGTAGATGGCACTCGGGTAGGGTAGATGGCACTCGGGTAGGGTAGATGGCGCCAGGGTTAGGAAAAAAGCGCCCCGCCTTTGACCACCTGCTCCCTCACGGCGCTGATTGGTACAGTACCTGATTTAGCCAATGGTGTGGGTACATGTATGGTACTTGGTACGGTAATTTATAGAGCGGTTGTTGAAGTAGCTGGTAATATGACTACGTATCATTTAAAGACATCGTAGCCGCAGTTGCGAAACTGCTCTTAAAAACTCTGGCAAGTTAAACATTCCGTTTGCGTGGACCCACACAAGAGAATAATCTCTGCTGGTTCAATAATTTGAATACAATTGCCAACTCTAGTCTCCATCACAAAGCACTATTTTTGTTTCAGATCAGCATCCCTCCGCCCTCATTTGTCCATTAATCATATATCGAGCGAAAACCCCATTTCCATCCCAGCATTGCGCCCGTAATCCTATCAAGGGATGCACGCTGTGGGTGTGGGGGATGGGGGTGGGGGCGGGGTGGGAGCTGATGGGCTCTTTATGGTTACTACAAGAGTGGGTCGGAGTGAGGGTGGAGGTGCCCTAAGAGTGCAACATTTAGAATCTGTATGCGGTGCATCATGTTGGTCTAATGGCGTGATACAAGCCTCTGATTGTGCGTCATGTTGGTCTAATGACGTGATACAAGCCTCTGATTATGCGTCATGTTGGTCTAATGACGTGATACAAGGCTCTGATTGTGCGTCATGTTGGTCTAATGACGTGATACAAGGCTCTGATTGTGCGTCATGTTGGTCTTATGACGTGATACAAGGCTCTGATTGTGCGTCATATTGGTCTAATGACGTGATACAAGCCTCTGCTTGTGCGTCATATTGGTCTAATGACGTGATACAAGGCTCTGATTGTGCATCATACATATTTAAAAGTGCATCGTTTGGTTTCTACATTTCAATGTTTACCATTCAATCTTGTATCCATAATACCCCATTGAACTGTTTGGTCAAGGTGCATCAGTCTAAGTAGACATGACATGGTGTAGATTAGCAGTAGATTATAAGTAGACAGTATGGTGTAATCTTCTATAATTGTGTATTATTCTATGCACAGTGCACAATTGGATACAGTTTAAATTCCCCAAACAGTCGTTTCAGCACTTAATGTATCCACATTTTTTGATATTGTCACGCGTAGCGTAATTGTTTAAATTCCATTTCACCCTGGTCGTAATGTCATTTTCCCCCACCCACACCCCCTCTCGATAACAGACGTCATGATTGGAAGCGGCTTTGTCTGAAAATAAATGACTCGTCTTAAGTGCATATCTGATGAAAGCAAACCGTTAGCTGCTTAAAATTCTAGCAGATTGCCAGCGCTTAATTTTTTATATACACGAAAACTTGGATCAATCAATCAAGTTTTTAAAACAAAATTTTTTAAACAGTTGCTGCCTTTATCTCCCCAACAAACTCCGCTTTATTCATTAATGAACGGTTCAAGTCTGGTAATGCCACGAATACGCAAGTCACAAGAGTGATGGAAAGTGTATAAATATAAGCAGCACATGTGAAATTCTTTTTGTCCATGTTTCTCTGGCGACATCTGGACCACCTTGGGCTCTAGGAAGTGTACCGATCTGTCATACTTTTTATGACATCTCATTCTCATCCATGTGAGTCCTATTGTCCCAACGAATGCTAGCCCTAGATTTGGTCCCAACGAATGCTAGCCCTAGATTTGGTCCCAACGAATGCTAGCACTAGATTTGGTCCCAACGAATGCTAGCCCTAGGTTTGGTCCCAACGAATGCTAGCATTAGATTTGGTCCCAACGAATGCTAGCTCTAGATTTGGTCCCAACAAATGCTAGTCCTAGATTTGGTCCCAGCAAATGCAAGCACTGGGTTTTCTCCCAACGAATGCTAGTCATAGATTTGGTCCCTTTTCAGCTGTCTGTGCAAAGAAGACGGAGCCCTTTTCATAAGCCCTGCACTTACGTTTCAAAAGAATTCATAAAAAATAAACTAATTACTATAAAAATACAAATATTCTTGTAGGGATTTGAATAAACTAATATGATCTTTATGAACAAAACTGGAATCTCATCATTTATGTTAATGAAATATTCTGATTTTCATAATTTATGCATGCATTTTTTACACTTAGAATAAACATTGCAGAATTGCGCTAAATTGTCTGATTTTGGAAGCCTCATTAAGTCCTAAAAAACATTTGAATGAGATTCAATGTGAAAACTGCATAAAATATTTCTTTTTGTGATCGCTTATGACTTTTGGAATATTTCAAGATCATATAATTTTTTTATCATTATAGGGGTCACTAGGTACACACAAAAATTGCTATAAAATGACACAACATCGTGAAATATCACTGGAGGCCACCATTCAAATGGGGAGATGAGAAAGAAATGCGAGAATCTGATTAGCTGAGTACCGGTAAAAAGATAATCCGGCAAATCTAGAGGCTGGTATTATTGGGCCGATTGATCGGCCTTTCGCCATTTTTGCCAATCGACCTCCAGCCGTCTCATGGGTGGTTGACTTTGTCCTAACGAATGCTTACCATAGAATTGGTCCCAACAAATGATAAACCAGACTTGGTATCAACAAATGTTAGTCTTAGACTTAGTCTCAACAAAATTAAATGATAGCCCTCGACTTGGTTTCAAGGAATGCGAGACCTACACTCAACAAAATATAGCCTTAGACTTGGTCTCAAAAAAATCCTATGCGTTAGACTTGGACCCAACGAATGCTATATTTAGAGCGCAGCAGAGTCCGCCCCCCCCCCCCACCCTTGTCTAGCTTTAAATAAAATTAAGAAATCAGTTTTAGAAAATGGGAAAAAAAATTTTCTCCTCGGAGAAACCTGGCCGGTGCGTGTCAGTCCACATCCTATGATAATGTCATTAAAACCTGGCCGGTGCGTGTCAGTCCACATCCTATGATAATGTCATTAAAACCTGGCCGGTGCGTGTCAGCCCACATCCTATGATAATGTCATTAAAACCTGGCCGGTGCGTGTCAGTCCACATCCTATGATAATGTCATTAAAACCTGGCCGGTGCGTGTCAGCCCACATCCTATGATAATGTCATTAAAACCTGGCCGGTGCGTGTCAGTCCACATCCTATGATAATGTCATTAAAACCTGGCCGGTGCGTGTCAGCCCACATCCTATGATAATGTCATTAAAAGACTCAAACCGGTGACGGTAACTAGGTTATGGGATACCGTCTGCTGACACTACTGTTATTGGGTTTGTCCTCAGTCAATGACTCCCTTTTGCTGTAGTAACTGGGATACGAATGTTGACCGCTCCGACATCGTATGTGTGCTATGTGCTATGTGTTAGGTGTTGTCTTTATTAGTTTCTGTCGCCTATGAAAGCCCGATGCTTATCAGCAATGAGGATAACGTCTGCTTTTTACAATAGCGTAAGGCACCAGTTATCGCTACCATCCCGTAGTAGGGCCTCATCCCCCCCGGGGAATCTGAGCAAAAGTGTCAGCAGTAGCATACAAGCCTTGAAGCGCGGACAGGATCGAGTCCTGTGTGTTATCCGATGTACAGTGAAAGTGCAAATCCCCCATAGCTCAAATGTAAAAAAAACCACGCAAATTACTTGAAAACTTAGGTTAGAGGGCATGATTTCAGATACTTTTAATGGATTTGAGGATATTGGTATGGGTGAGTTTAGATTCTTGACATATCAGGTCCTTTATACATGGGGCGTCTCCGTGAATGAACAGAGAAACGTCCAGAAAAGTAGGGCCCCCTATTGTGATACAAAGGCTGATGGTGGATATGGGCTGTTCTTTTCGTGGACACCACGTCGAGACCCGAGCCTTCAGGGGAACGATTTGCCAAGATTTGTTTAAGGTCGTGTTATTATAAATGTGTTGAAGATGTGCTAAAGAATGGCGTGTTTAGGGTGGACTAAGAAAGAAGGTTTTAAGCCAGTGGCATCGCTAAAGCCAGCATCTCTACCCGCCGTCTTTCGTATGCATTTAGTTTAGCAACTTTTGATTCACTAAATGACAAATGTTCCACTGGACTGGTCTAACTTCTCACTGGTCTAACTTCTCACTGGTCTAACTTCTCACTGGTCTAACTTCTCACTGGTCTAACTTCTCACTGGTCTAACTTCTCACTGGTCTAACTTCTCACTGGTCTAACTTCTCACTGTTAAAACATGCTACTAACGTCTCCAACGATATTTCATCATTTAAGTCAAGGCGCATATAAAAACACCTCCTTGTTGAGCGCCCACTCACCGGCCCCACCCCTCCCTCCCTCCCCCCCAAACAAACGTATCACGAAGTGACCTTATCTACAATTGTGTTAACATTAGCGGAACCGTGTCTCTGACGTCACCATAATCTAACGGAGACTGTCGCCAGAAATGTCAGGTATTTGCACAATCGTGCCGTCATGATCAATCACCTGTCAGCAGCTTTATCAATAGGTTATCTTTCTTGAGATGACATGTCTTTTTTAATGGACGTCACTTTAGAATGCTCTGTTCTGTAATTGTAAAAACTTTCTTAATTGTACCGGCCTCGTTTTGGATCCCTAAAAATAGGATGGTATTTTATTTTTCGGTACACTTATTTCATCATGAAACATCGCAGGAAACATTTGCGACCAATCCGGAAGAAAACATGTGTGACAGTTCCAGAAGATAACATGTGGGACCAATCCGGAAGAAAACGTGTGGGACAGATCCAGAAGATAACATGTGGGACCAATCCGGAAGAAAACATGTGAGACAGATCGAGAAGAAAACATGTGAGACAGATCCAGAAGAAAACATGTGTGTCAGTTTCAGAAGACATTATGTGTGACAGTTCCAGAAGAAAACATGTGTGACAGTTCTATAAGAAAACATGTGTGACAGTTCCAGAAGAAAACATGTGGGACAGTTCCAGAGGAAGAAAAAATACATCAGTGACAGAGTCAAATGATGGACGCCCCAGTCTGATTGACTCACCCCAAACCTCCTGTCACCCCAGTCTGATTGACTCACCCCAAACCTTCTGTAATCACAGTCTGATTGACTCTCCCCAAACCTCCTGCCACCCCAGTCTGATTGACTCACCCCAAACCTCCTGTCACCACAGTCTGATTGACTCTCCCCAAACCTCCTGTCACCACAGTCTGATTGACTCTCCCCAAACCTCCTGCCACCCCAGTCTGATTGACTCACCCCAAACCTCCTGTCACCACAGTCTGATTGACTCACCCCAAACCTCCTGTCACACCCCAGTCTGAATGGCTCACCCCAACCCTCCTGTCCCCACAGTCTGATTGACTCTCCCCAACCCTCCTCTCACCACAGTCTGATGGCTCACCCCAAACCTCCTGTCACCACAGTCTGATTGACTCACCCCAAACCTCCTGTCACCACAGTCTGATTGACTCTCCCCAAACCTCCTGTCACCCCAATTTGATTGACTCTCCCCAAACCTCCTGTCACCCCAATTTGATTGACTCACCCCAAACCTCCTGTCACCAGTCTGATTGACTCACCCCAAACCTCCTGTCACCACAGTCTGATTGACTCTCTCCAAACCTCCTGTCTGCCCAATTTGATTGACTCTCCCCAAACCTCCTGCCACCCCAGTTTGATTGACTCTCCCCAAACCTCCTGTCACCACAGTCTGATTGACTCACCCCAAACCTCCTGTCACCACAGTCTGATTGACTCTCCTCAAACCTCCTGTCACCACAGTCTGATTGACTCACCCCAAACCTCCTGTCACCACAGTCTGATTGACTCTCCCCAAACCTCCTGCCACCCAGTCTGAATGACTCACCCCAAACCTCCTGCCACCACAGTCTGATTGACTTCCCCCAAACCTCCTGTCACCCCACTTTGATTGACTCATCCCAAACCTCCTAGTGGAAGATAAAGTGTGGTTCTGAGATCAAAAGTGGACTTCCGGGGGGGGGGGATGGGGGTGGCTTTGGTCGAGGCGAGACCAAGGCAGCTCTACTGTTGTACGTAGATGTGAACAGTAATCGGGGGAGTTTGTGGTTTGTGTGTATATGTGTGTGTGTGCATTTGTGTATGTGTGGGTGTGCGTGTGTGGAAAAAAGGGGGTGGTGGAGGTTGCAGGCGAATAAAACCTTTTGGAGGAACTCCCGATAAATTACACAAGCTTTGTTTCGGAATTGTTCAACAGTTTCAGAATAGTTAAAATAATTTTATTTCAGAACAGTGTTTATGACTCCAATTACTGGCCAAAGAATCTTGACTGCGGCATATGACATCACGCATGGATTATCTGAGGTTGTGCACACGACCGCTGAGTCCTTGTTCTTTAGGCCTACTGCCTTCATGTTTGAAACAATCATATCAAATATTGCGGGTCACATTGACATTGTGAAACGTCTACACATAAGAAATCTCAGGATAATGGCATCCCATCTTTTTTTTTATTCTTCTTCAGACTTACAATATTTACTTTTTTAAAAATATTAATTCCAGTTTCCGGGAATCTGTTGTTTCCATTTCTGCAACCTCAAAGGTTGGCATCCACGAGTTGTGATGGTTTACATTGTGAGCGTTGTAAAACACAAACCATTTGACAGTAAACAAGACCTGGGGGTTGGGGTGGGGGGCTCCCGGGGAATTAGGCGCCATGGCTAGCAGACACGAATGTTCCAATTCAAAACTCTCAAATGTTGCAAGTGTCTCTGATCGACTATTCCACAAAAATGCGGGATGGAATTCAGGACATCGAATAACTAGACACGTTATTTCCCTTGGGATCAGCGACAGATTGAGTTTGTTGTGGCCATCTATCTATCATCATTAGCATTGGCTATTATTAGATTCCTCGCTATTTTTATTATTTTTCCAATTGGCCTCGAGTCAGACACGTTTATTTCTAAATATTATCCTGGTATCGTAAATGCTTCCCTGGCGTGACGTAGTACCCGTAGTTTTAATAGACTGTACCCCACTTGTTAAAAGCGTTTCAAATATCTTCTAATTCTACAAATCATATAATTATAATATCGCATAACCATAATCGCAAACATCTCTTTTTATATATATATATATATATTACGCTTTTGGTGTGACTCGTGGATTAGGAAGCATTCCTAATAGACTGCGTCCTAATAGACTGCTTCCTCGTCAGCGAATTTGGTATTAAGAGTATATTATAAATAATTCTAAAGGTTTGAAAGAAAGTATGGTTCAATAATGAGTTCAATAGCTCGCAAAATATAATTCCCGATAACTACGCTAAATTATTATATTTTTTTATATAACACAACTGCGTTTGGCGCAAAATATTTTCCTTTCGGAAAATGAAATCGTCTCAATTTAAGTATGGGGTAAAAAAATATTCGGTTTAAAAGTGGTTGGAAAATCAGAATATGTATTATTGTTCGTCGGCGTAATCTAAAAAGTGTGCAGTGACGTATCATGGGGGAAGGGGTGTAACAAAAATTGGGATTCTTAAATGTGCATTACTTGAGTTCATGTTTTGTCAAGTAACTTTAGTAGATGGGAAGTTCAAGCATTGCCGTCGCCAATGTTTGACGGGCTATATCTAGTAAAGTCATATCCGTATTGACTCAGACTTTGCAGTGTTGTATGTTGATGTTGACATTGTCAAAATGATGCTGAACACGAGTTGATGTTGACATTGTCAAAATGATGCTAAATTCAAGTGGATGTTGATAGTGTCAAAATAATGCTGAATTCGAGTTGATGTTGACATTGTCAAAATGATGCTGAATTCGCGTTGATGTTGACATTGTCAAAATGATGCTGAAACCGAGTTGATATTGTCATTGTCAAAATGATGCTATATTCGAGTTGATGTTGACATTGTCAAAATGATGCTGAATTCGCGTTGATTTTGACATTGTCAAAATGATGCTGAATTCGCGTTGATGTTGACATTGTCAAAATGATGCTGAAACCGAGTTGATATTGTCATTGTCAAAATGATGCTATATTCGAGTTTATGTTGAAATTGTCAAAATGATGCTGAATCCGAGTCGATGTTGACATTGTCAAAATGATGCTGAATCCGAGTTGATGTTGACATTGTCAAAATGATGCTGAATCTGAGTTCATGTTGACTTTGTCAAAATGATGCTGAATTCGAGTCGATGTTGACATTGTCAAAATGATGCTGAATTCGAGTTGACATTGTCAAAATGATGCTGAATTCGAGTCGATGTTGACATTGTCAAAATGATGCTAAATTCAAGTGGATGTTGACATTGTCAAAATGATGCTAAATTCAAGTGGATGTTGATAGTGTCAAAATAATGCTGAATTCGAGTTGATGTTGACATTGTCAAAATGATGCTGAATCCGAATTGATATTGTCATTGTCAAAATGATGCTGAAACCGAGTTGATATTGTCATTGTCAAAATGATGCTATATTCGAGTTGATGTTGACATTGTCAAAATGATGCTGAATTCGAGTCGATGTTGACATTGTCAAAATGATGCTGAATCCGAGTTGATGTTGACATTGTCAAAATGATGCTGAATCCGAGTTGATGTTGACGTTGTCAAAATGATGCTAAATTCGAGTCGATGTTGACATTGTCAAAATGATGCTGAACACGAGTTGATGTTGACATTGTCAAAATGATGCTAAATCCGAGTTGATGTTGACATTGTCATTATGATGCACGTTCGAACTAAATGAGGAACATGGCTGTAGCGCATTGTGGCAAGGTCAAGGCAATGGCTACTATAATTCCTCGCGGAATAAATAATGTGATTTTTTTTTTTTAACATTCCAAAAACATGCCACTAACTGTGACTAGCCGTTCCAAAAACATGCCACTAACTGTGACTAGCGTTCTAAAAACATGCCACTAACTGTGACTAGCGTTCCAAAAACATGCCACTAACTGTGACTAGCGTTCCAAAAACATGCCACTAATTGTGACTAGCGTTCCAAAAACATGCCACTAACTGTGACTAGCGTTCCAAACAAATGCCACTAACTGTGACTAGCGTTCCAAAAACATGCCACTAACTGTGACTAGCGTTCCAAAAACATGCCACTAACTGTGACTAGCGTTCCAAAAACATGCCACTAACTGTGACTAGCGTTCCAAAAACATGCCACTAACTGTGACTAGCGTTCCAAAAACATGCCACTAACTGTGACTAGCGTTCCAAAAACATGCCACTAACTGTGACTAGCGTTCCAAAAACATGCCACTAACTGTGACTAGCGTTCCAAAAACATGCCACTAACTGTGACTAGCGTTCCAAAAACATGCCACTAACTGTGACTAGCGTTCCAAAAACATGCCACTAACTGTGACTAGCGTTCCAAAAACATGCCACTAACTGTGACTAGCGTTCCAAAAACATGCCACTAACTGTGACTAGCGTTCCAAAAACATGCCACTAACTGTGACTAGCGTTCCAAAAACATGCCACTAACTGTGACTAGCGTTCCAAACACATGCCACTAACTATGACTAGCCGTTCCAAAAACATGCCACTAACTGTGACTAGCGTTCCAAACACATGCCACTAACTATGACTAGCCGTTCCAAACACATGCCACTAACTGAGACTAGCCGTTCCAAACACATGCCACTAACTATGACTAGCCGTTCTAAAAACATGCCACTAATTGTGACCAGCTAAACTGATAAATTGGCATATACGTTTGCTTTTCCACCCCAATGATAATACAACGACTGTCTTCTGACATCGGAGGGTTTTTTTTTTTAAATTCTTCAAAGTGTTACTTCCTACACATCAATAGATTACCTTACTAGGCTGACAAGTCCATACTGCCAGGATGTTAGGTCTCATTCAATATTCATTTTTGTATTTCCTGTTTTCTATATCGTATCTATATTTGTTTTGTGCAATCTTCTAGACCTCTTTTGAGTAGGCCAATCAATTATGTGACTCTATGTCCATATTATTAACTATGGTGGTGCATTAATTAGGACTTGTGAATGGTACCCAATAAAATGGTTAGAGTTATACTTAACTCTATAGAATATACAAGAGAGTTGAGACCTACGACAACAATTATTAACTATGGTGGTGCATTAATTAGGACTTGTGAATGGTACCCAATAAAATGGTTAGAGTTATGCTTAACTCTATAGAATATACAAGAGAGTTGAGACCTACGACAACAATTATTAACTATGGTGGTGCATTAATTAGGACTTGTGAATTGTACCCAATAAAATGGTTAGAGTTATGCTTAACTCTATAGAATATACAAGAGAGTTGAGACCTACGACAACATAGAATGGTGACCAGCCTTGCCAGGATTTATGGACCTTGGTGTTCACGGGGATCTCAATTCTAGACACAACACATTAGTATTCAGTTGGAGTGTTTCATTTCTAACGCCCCAAAGACGGGTGTGAGGGTGGGGGTGGGGGAGGGAAGGCTGGGACCACCGGGGATCAACGTCATGTCAACAAGAATTCGTCTTGATATAAATAATGGGCGCCAAAACAAAAAGGCGTCAAAAAAATACAAAAATGATTACATCGGAGAATTCGGGAAGACTCTCACCAAGTTTGTTTGCTGTGTTTTTAAATCCTTTCTATTAACTTCACTTTTTTTTCGTGTGTGTCTGTGTTTAAGGCAACATATGCGGAGGCAACCGACCCACTTCCCGTCATCCTATCGAACTGAAACTTGGCACATAGACTCCTTTCCGATGACAACACATTCTTTCAAATTTTCAGCCCCACCCCTCTACACCTTAAAATCAGTCTTTCCTGTTTTTCAAAGGGAAGGTAAATAAAATATGATTTATTCAATGGTGGCGTGTTTTGGTGTGGAGATTAATTGTGTAGCTGTTGCTATGTGCTCTGTATTCGTGACGCATTTGGGTATGCATTAAAAATAAAATGCATTTTTGAAGGGGAAATTTTTTTTTTTTAATGAAACGTGATTTCGCCAGAAGCTTATCCATTTACATAACCGCTTCTTAGCAACTAATCAATCGCGTACAGTTAAATACATGCAAACAAAAATGCATACAAAGGATTGATCGAAAAACTTTGTTTTTTATGGTTTGTTTAATTTGACATTTAAATTGCTAAGAATTTACAAGAGGCGCACTGAGGAATTTCAAAATCGGGCCAAACTGCATTATGGGATTTTGATCAGCATTTGGCGGCAGTGTGTGGGTGGATTATGGAACTTTGATCTGTATTGGAGGCAATACTGGGGGCGACTTAATGTGAGAAATCTGACATATTTTATACATAAACTCCAGACTCCAACTTTGTTTTTCTTGAGTCATTTCACAAAGGTATATGACGACACACAGAGGTTGTTGATGTCGTGAGCACCAAGTCTACTTTTTACGACCGTTTTTATTATTTGCTTTGGGGTGTGCGTGGTTAAATAATATAATGAAATGGTTTGAGGGGGGGGGGGTCG
>CAXITT010000011.1:2403659-2480829 GCA_964033795.1 Lymnaea stagnalis
AGAGGAGGTATTCTCACACAATTGCACTTCAGAAAACAAAATGAATAGCTGTCACGCCAAATAAAGAGACACAGACGGTTGCACTAATAATAAAATAAGGAGAATTCCCTAAGTTACAGAGGTACTTTGACTTCTACCATTTAAATATTAATGGGGGACTGGGGATACAGTGGATTGAACCGTGCGACAGGCGAGGTGGATAAGTCTAAATGTTAGTCATTTAACAGGAATGGGGGGGGGGGGCCGCGGGGAAAAGAAAAAAGGGGGGGGGGCTAGCTAATCACTGATAGGATTGCATTGCTACGGCAACTGGTAATTATTGGCGGAGCGAAAATTGATTTGATGTTATTGACGCGTGTAAGCGGGCGTGGGAGAAGAACTGGGTTAGTGTTTATGAGTGGTTGATTCAATGTGTTTATGAGTGGTTGATTCAATGTGTTTATGAGTGGTTGATTCAATGACTGATACAGAATGAGAACTGCGTGAAGCTGTAGGGTTGAAATCGAATGTGTATCGATTAATGTTAAAAGAACACGAGGATCAAGAGTTCGTCAAAAAAACACAACCTGCGCGTAAAAATATCGAGTTGTTTATCTAATATTTCAATGTGGATGTTTCAATGTACGTTTATTAGTTGCTGTTTGTTTGTGATACACTCCTGGGGCCCTCGACTAATCTTGGCCAAATGATGCACATTTATCCTACAAAGAACCCTTCCGATTTATTGGCGAAAAAAAGTACATTTGAAAACGATTCTTAGAACTAATCCATACTCTGGGAGGGGAGGGGTTGGGGTGGATGGGGGCAGAGCTTAATCGGTCTTTATGGCTCGGCTAGCACTCAACTGTCCGGCTGTGCCATAGAACATATCAATAACGTAGGGGGAGAGAGCGCTTGCCGTCCTAGCCTCCCCCAAAGTCAAGCTTGGGGGCATGAAGTTAACCTGCGTGCCACTCTCGCTGGGACTGGTGCGCCATGCCGGCAGTTCGGGTACCTGGAATCGTCAGTAGTTTATCACGTGCTGTTGCGTTATTATTGTTGTTTTTTTTTTGTTTTTTTTTTTGTTTGTTTTTTTTTTAGCGCGTGAAATATGTCAAACTTAGGGAAACCAAAGGTGTAGGTGTAACGAGGGGTGGGGGTGACATTAGCGCTCTTTGGTATTCCGATTTTGTTTGTTTGCTTGGTTGGTTGGTTGGGTTGTTGTTATTTTGACGGCGAGGGAGTGGGGGGGGGGGCAATGGCTCCTAAAAGAGTTGGACTAAATGGGAAGTTAAATGTTCTCATATTTTACATAAACTCCTTTGGAAGTAGGCGGGTGACTGACATACTGAATACTAAACAAAAGACTGGGCAGTTTTACACGAACGTCTGGCTAAGGGGGAAACGAGATGGAAAACTTGCTTAGAAACCCATTTCCTGGATTTCTTTGAAAAGAGAGTCGATGACGTATAACCTGGGGCCAGCACTCCCAAACCACACCGTCCGCCAACATTTCCGTTTTTGTTTTTTTTTGGGGTACTGAAAACGTGAAACTTGATAAACAGCGCTATGGCAACGCCAGCTAAATTATAAATGCCACCCAATGACGTCATCAATTGCTTTTAAAACGTGCAGATCGTATTCAGATTACTTCATCTTGTGGATTATATTTAGACTATATAAACTTGAAGCAATATTTAGGTTGATTTTAGAAAAATGTAGATCATTTCGGATTATTTGATGAATTATTTCTTTTTTTTCACAGCGATTTCTGACTTCTGTCTTGTTTAAAAGTGAAAGACGTAACTAACATGTTGTTTAAGATAGGCTGTTGCATGATATTGCCCACTGGCATGTTGTTTAAGAGAGGGTGGGGCATGAAATGAAATTTTGGCATGTGGTTTAAGAGTGTTGCATCAAACGACCCATTGACATGTGGTTCAAGATTGCATTGCATGATATGATGGTCCATTGGCATGTGGAATGTGCATTATGACAGTGTGATGCGTGAAATGGCCCATTGGCATGCGGTTTGAGAGTCCTTGGGGATTCGTTTTTACAATAAATGGCCAACAAAACAATTTGATTCGTTATGATTAGAAACTTTATTTACTTGACTTTTCTCTTTGTCCAAATGACCAATGCCGTACAAACAACTGGACATTGGTTCTAACTTTTTATGAGATGCCTCATTCCCCCTCCCCCACACACACAAGCAGAACTAAGCTCACACACGCACATAAACCCACCCTCACACATACAGTCAGACCCACCCTGACACATACAGTCAGACCCACCCTCACACACAATAACATACCCGAGCACACAGACACACAAAGATTGAAGTTCACACATACTCAAACAGACACAACCTACAACACACAAAATGACCCGAGCTCATACAGACAGATCAAAGCACACGTACTAACGGACCCCAACCTCTCTCTCACACACGCATACCGAAGCTCTCATACACACGCATACCGAAGCTCTCACACACGCATACCGAAGCTCACACACACAAACAGACCCATCCTCTCTCACACACACAGACCCATCCTCTCTCACACACTCAGACCCATCCTCTCTCTCACACACAGTCCCATCCTCTCTCACACACACAGTCCCATCCTCTCTCACACACACAGCCCCATCCTCTCTCACACACACAGTCTCATCCTCTCTCACACACACAGTCCATCCTCTCTCACACACACAGTCCATCCTCTCTCACACACACAGTCTCATGCTCTCTCAAACACACACAGTCCCATCCTCTCTCACACACACAGTCCTATCCTCTCTCACACACACAGTCCCCTCCTCTCTCACACACACAGTCCCATCCTCTCTCACACACACAGTCTCATCCTCTCTCACACACACACCCCCATCCTCTCTCACACACACAGTCTCATCCTCTCTCACACACTCTCACACACACACTCTCATGCTCTCTCCCACACACACAGTCCCATCCTCTCTCACACACACAGTCCTATCCTCTCTCACACACACAGTCCCCTCCTCTCTCACACACACAGTCCCATCCTCTCTCACACACACAGTCTTATCCTCTCTCACACACACAGCCCCATCCTCTCTCACACACACAGTCTCATCCTCTCTCACACACACAGTCCCATCCTCTCTCACACGCACAGCCCCATCCTCTCTCACACACACAGCCCCATCCTCTCTCACACACACATTCTCATCCTCTCTCACACACACAGTCCATCCTCTCTCACACACACAGTCTCATCCTCTCTCACACACACAGTCTCATCCTCTCTCACACACACAGTCTCATCCTCTCTCACACACACAGTCCCATCCTCTCTCACACACACAGTCTCATCCTCTCTCACACACACAGTCTCATCCTCTCTCACACACACAGTCCCGTCCTCTCTCACACACACAGTCCATCCTCTCTCACACACACAGTCCCCTCCTCTCTCACACACACAGACCCATCCTCTCTCACACACAATCAGACCCAGATCTCACACATACAAAGAGACCAAACCTCTCACACACACGCACGCACATACACAAAGACGATGTCTTTTCGCTAGATCAAGTAGATAATTGGTCTCATTGTTATTAACCTAAAAGTAAAACTAAAAATGGAGGTGTACGTGTTTGGAGTGGAGAGTATGATAATTTAAAACCATAACACACAAACAAACCTGGTTAGAAGCAGCTGCTACAACCTCCCGTTGCTCAGACTTTCTATCCAAAAGAATTCCTTACTTACGTCTAGGTATATCCTCAATTTTAATCTTGTAAAAATGATCTTTACGAACATTCACATTCTCATCACGTGGCATAATCAGTGATACAATTTAAAATAAATAAACACCAGGTGCTATAAATAAGAACTATTAGTATGTCAACCAATTATCACACACTGAACTGTCGATCGCTATGCTTTGCCTTATTATTATTTTTTTTTTGTTATTCCTCATAAGAAAGAAAATCAAAGTATAGTCATTGAGTCTTCTACTACTACATAACTACCAATGCCAGCTGATGTGATGGTCTGGCACTCACGACACACGGTCACAGCTCTCGCTCATGGGTCGCGTCTCCGTTTTGGACCATGCTTCCAAGTGCCCATGTTCAGAGGTGCCACTACAATCGCGACGTCCATGCCCCCACTCGGCCTTTCCCAGTCGGCAACTGTCCCAGGTCCTGATGCTGAACGCGTGCCTCAATGGTTCTCCCTCCTCACACGTGCTTAATGCCAGTATTGACGTGAGTTCTACGTGTTTGCTGTGTGACGGAGTGACAGAAGGAAATGGGTGAATGTGTGATGGAGTGACAGAAGGGAAAAGGTGGCTGTGTGACGGAGTGACAGAAGGAAATTGATGGTTGGGAGAGAGACAATGTGTATGCGTATGGAGGATATATATATATAACTTTTTATAAGAACAGAGAGAGAGAGAGAGAGAGAGACAGACAGACAGACAGACAGACAGACAGACAGACGAACAGAAAGTGATTGTTGTGGGATGTTATAAAGAGTCAGACTCTGTAAGTGAGAGTGACTGTGAGTGAGAGTGACTGTGAGTGAGAGTGACTGTGAGTGGGAGTGACTGTGAGTGAGAGTGACTGAAAAAAAATGTGTAAAGATGTCTGTTTGAAAGAGAGAGAGAGAGAGAGAGAGAGAGAGAGAGAGAGCTGTGTGAGCCTGTGTGAGAGAGATAGCTGTGTGAGAGAGTGAGCGTTAAGACAAAAGGAAAGAAAGCTGTGAGGGAAAGATAGCTTTGAAAAAAAGAGAGCTGTGGGTATGCGAGAGCGAGAGAGAGAGAGAGAGGCGTGTGTGAGAGAGAGAGAGAGCGAGAGAAGAGACCTGTGAGGCAGTGATTGAGGAAAATGATGAGAGTGCAAGGACGAGTGAGCAAAAAAGTTTTCAAAAAGAGAGAAGTGAGTTGTAACATTTTGAGATAGTATTTTTGAAAGAGGGATGTGAAATTTTGAGACAGTGTTTTAAAAGAGAAATGTGACAATTTCAGACAGTGTTTTAAAAGAGAAGTATACTTTTTTAAGATAGTGTTTAAAGGGGAGAGATTGTTGGGAGAATGAACATGAAACAGATATGGTAGAGAAAAGCAGAGGAGGAGAGGTGTTCATTACAAAAGTGGCATGGCTTTACGAGACGGTAGGATGACTTAAACTTATTGAGTGAATAAGGGTCTGAAACCGAGCGCTTGGTGACCCAATGAGAGAGAGTGTTGCAAATTAAAGAAAGAGTTGAGTGACTTAATGAGTAGTTTATAAGGAGCCTTATCTAGAATTTTAAAATAAATCATTTAAAAAACGAAAAAAAAACAACACAAAAATCAAAGAGAGTTGCAACAAAACAATGAACTATTAATTAATACCACTGCTACATACACTACCGTACAGCAAGTATTCAGCAAAAATGACAGTTGTTGATGTGAGGAGGTCAGAGCTATGATTCCAAAATTGATACTCAACAACCCTTAAGTAGCCTATTGTGCATCTAAGAACCCAATTAGGCTAACGTCTGACGACTTTAGACCAGTTATTAAAAAATATTGTATATACCGGGTATCTCCATAAACACGAAGTGTAATAATAAATTTACTTTCGTGTGCCGTACAATCTATTGAATATCAATAAGGTACCGGTAAAACAAATTTATCTTTTCCAAAACGAAGCTTCATTCAAAGTGAGACTCAATGGGCTGATTTATGATTACAAGATTTAAATTTTTCCCCGAATGTTCATGAAATGAAAACCATTAACATGATTAACTCGAATATATTCTTTTATTTTACTATAATTATTAATGTGTATGTAAATGTGCCCTTATTGTAGAAGCTCCTTTTGTGGTAATTAGTTCAGCTACATCAGATGCCCCTTGCGATCAATCCATCTGGTGATCAGACATTTCTGTGATTGGCCACTGGTTCTCGCTTCCTTTGATGCATGTGCTTATTTTATAATGTGCTTAAGCCGACCCAGCAGACATTCGTCATTCCTATAGATGTCCAAATCATCCTGAGCCCCAACTAGTTTGATGAAAGGATTTACAGAGGCATGTCAAAGTAAAAATTTGAAAACAAAAAAAATCTTTAAGAACTTAATTTTTAAGAAATGCATTCCACTTCCTGGTTCGTGTATTGTTGAGCTCATGAGAGTTGCGTCAGTGCATGTGCTGTTATTAGTTATGGAGTGAGGTCAAAGGGCGTGTGATTTTACCAGAGGGGAAACAGTAAACGTTATCTGTATTGATCTGTTTTCGTTCTGTGCAAAATTTTCCGAGCGCTGCTAGCAGAATGATAGAAATCACAAAAAGAATCGAAGCGTGCTTACAAGGCATCTTCAATTCTTCAGTGGTCCTTACATCACGCCAAGAGTACGGCGAAGTCATTACTCTTTGGTCTCTATTCATTAATATTTGAAATAACTTGTCATCAAAGATTTTTCTGGATTTAACACAGGTTTATTTTTTTTTAAAAACCCTTTTATTAAAAGTATAATTAAAATTCAAGAAGAGCCCCATTGCTGGTTGTGAGACTCGCTATTTTTGAGTTCGGTAATTTCAGTCTAAGCTTGAACAGTCTAAGCTTGAAAGTGTTTAGCTCCTCGTCAGGGGCAGTCGTTACCAGGAGTCTGGATCCCATAGAATAATTTCTTTACAACAGCTTCTCCATGATTAGCTTACCCCTATTAAACATGTGCGATGCTCCCCATGGACAATCAATTATTTCTATAGTAGCAGTAGCCTATAGCATGGAACCTTTATTTTTAACTGTTTTTATTAAGTGTAGGCTTACCATTACCATGACATAAATATGTTCAAAGATAATGCGTGGAAGTTAATGTCAATTTCTAAATGAGTATCTTAACACCGTTATGTTTGTAACAAAGTTATGTTCGACTTATCTCGATGGTGAGACAGGAATGTTGACATTTTCCGAGGTACGCTTTATTAACAGTCCTTTCATTGCCACAGGATAGGTATACGTTGTCAATATCAGTAAGACCGTTCAATGAGAGATTTTACGGTAATTAAGTTCTAATTTAAGTTGAAGTTCAGGGACACTTTCTGGGAATCATTGCTAAACAGCATTACCGGTGTTAGGAAAATTTATAGAGCAATGACAATATTTCGACTCAGTCGCAACTGATAATTTCTATGATGCAACATAATATATGTTGTACAACATTTAGGCCTATACCTTAAGGTTGTTTTTATCTTTAAATTAGAACCTCTAGAGGTAAGCCGTTTGTTTACAGTTTGTGCTACATCGGCTTGATGGGCTACATAACAAGATTGTCTTGATGAAAACCCCCAAAGCATGGAGCACGAGAACTTCAGGCCATCAGGGTGATCAATGGGGCAGGGACAGGATTCTTTCGCCACGGTTGGAGTTCTTGGATAAAAATGTATCCTGCGATTGTGCGGTTGAATTAAGATGTGTATGAACCGTTTAGAGACTGCATGACTGAGAGTAGCTGTGTGGAGGGGCCAATCATCAATGTGTGATGATTGTATATTGAGTATATTTACTGTGCCATCAATGTGTGATGATTGCATATTGAGTAGCCTATATTTACTGTGCCATCAATGTGTGAGGATTGCACATTGAGTATATTTACTGTGCCATCAATGTGTGATGATTGTATGATATTAAGTACCGGTATATTTACTGTGTAGGCCCTACATGCCATTGTGTTTTCATAAATATTTTTTTTTAATGTTTGGGCAAGATTCTAAATAATCTTGCTAGACAGCGTTTGTGTAACAGTTACGGGGAAAGTACTAATAGTACTATCGTATAATCCTGTTGAATCGTACATTTGTGTGTATGGCACCCAATGCCAATAGACATGAATGAGTTGCAGGAGTAAGAGTGAATGTCTGCGTCATGAAGACCAAACTATTAAAAAAAAAGTGAAGAAGCCGCTTCCACAAAATGTATGCATTGGGAGGCATACATCACTTACCCGGGCAGTCAAGTCACATCACGTGGTTGCCACTAACAACTAGACAATGACTGACCTGTGACGTCAGCTATACACTTGCGTGCCTGGACTTCCTCAACTCCCCCCCCCCCCCAAACCTTATTTCAAACAACTATTTTTTTTTTACAACCTGTTTTAGAAAAAGTATGTTCAGGTTTTCAGGATGCTTTCAATGTTAATTTGTGTGTGCGTGCTTATCAAGATGCCCAGGCAGCTTACTCTTTATAAAATCAGTACCGGTAATCACCATATTATCAACACTAAGAGTTCGAGACATTGCTTAACAATTTGATTACAAAAAACACACTTCGGTCTATACTTTAAAAAAACGAAAAAATAGAATCCATTGACTCATCCATGCCAACATCAGAAGGATTGAGACTAAATTTTGTTTCTAAGCAAAACAAATCTTCATTTAGTCACAGACTGATTTTTAAACTAAACAAAACTTCATTTAGTCACAGACTGATTTTTAAACTAAACAAAACTTCATTTAGTCACAGGCTGATTTTTAAACTAAACAAAACTTCATTTAGTCACAGGCTGATTTTTAAACTAAACAAACTTCATTTAGTCACAGACTGATTTTTAAACAAAACTTCATTTAGTCACAGACTGATTTTTAAACTAAACAAAACTTCATTTAGTCACAGACTGATTTTTAAACTAAACAAAACTTCATTTAGTCACAGACTGATTTTTAAACTAAACAAAACTTCATTTAGTCACAGACTGATTTTTAAACTAAACAAAACTTCATTTAGTCACAGGCTGATTTTTAAACTAAACAAAACTTCATTTAGTCACAGACTGATGTTTAAACTAAACAAAAATTCATTTAGTCACAGACTGATTTTTAAACTAAACAAAACTTCATTTAGTCACAGACTGATTTTTAAACAAAACTTCATTTAGTCACAGACTGATTTTTAAACTAAACAAAACTTCATTTAGTCACAGACTGATTTTTAAACAAAACTTCATTTAGTCACAGGCTGATTTTTAAACTAAACAAAACTTCATTTAGTCACAGACTGATGTTTAAACTAAACAAAACTTCATTTAGTCACAGACTGATTTTTAAACTAAACAAAACTTCATTTAGTCACAGACTGATTTAATCATATTTTGTTAACATCATGTACTCTAAATAAACTGTCCAGGGCGGAATCATATTTTTTTAAAAGGCTCCCAATCATAAAAGCCCCTTTTCTCTTACACACACACACTCACTGTCAGAGGGTGATACTAGATACTGCAAGTTCCACTTTTTATGACAAACATAGGACAAGCAACATAATTAAATACAACTGACCACTTCTAGAAAAGAAAACCAAAAAAAAAAGGCAAAACATGACAGTTGTCATGAGCTCCACTGAAGTGACGTTCCAATCACTGCAAGGTCACAGAAAGTTAGAGCAGAAAACTGAGGTGGTGTGTGTGGGGGTTGGGGGGGGGGGAATTATTTGGAGAAAGTTCATTTTTGCTGAGGGACAGGGAATGAACTTTCTCACATTTGACCTAAATAACAGACAACTTATCAAAAGGACATCATCATTCACACAACTTATCAAAAGGACATCATCTTTCAGAGACTGAGCTGGAACATGCTAATTTTGTAGTACAGAACTGCAAACAGAATATTTCAAGATTAGGTTTGTGCCACCATTTTTAATCTCATGGTAAAACTTCAGTCAGAAATACTTTTAAGAAACACAACCCATTTAATGGATAAACCATTAGTGTTTTTTTTTTATGTGATGAAATATAAGAATGTAAGAAAAAAATTGATTAAATCAAAATTCCACTCTTAAAAATTCAAATTATTGAAACTTTGCAACAAGATCAAATGGGAAAGTTGATATTTGTTACATTTCAAGTCAGGTGATTAATTGATGAGATTTGAATTTCAGTTTTACTTCGACATGTATGTTTCATTTTCCAGGCAGAATGTGTGGCATCATCCTATTGGCTACATTACCTTACTTTTGTTTCTCTTATTAAAATCCAGCTCATAAAGTCCATTCATTTAATTCATAATTATCACATTTTTGTGTATCAGAAATGTACTCAAAATGCAAGTAATTATTCATGTCTGCATGGTCCGCCTCCTCTTCCAAGAAAAGTTGCCAATTTGGTTTAATATTGGCATGTGATGTGATCTTTCTTTCACTGAAAAATAAAACCCTTGCAGAAACTTTGATGAGTCAGTTTTTAAGATTTCTCTAGCCCCACAATAACAATAAGATTAGATCAGTGATCAGGATCATTATTTTTAAAAAACACACAAAAAAAAACCAACCTTTAACAGAAAGAATTAGGTAATGGTCGGTGTACCTGAAGATAAAGGTATGAGCTATGACCAATTAAGGATTTAAGGGAGGATTAAATATGTACACATTTAGTGGGTTGACATGGGTCAATTAAAAATGGCTAATTTCACCTCTTGGACCTTTAGTTAAATAGTGCTCCTTTAAACTTCTCTGATAAACAGTGCTACAGTGTACTCCTCAACTTAGAAGGGGTTCTCTGCTATGCTTCTTGACCATTAAACTTCACGACCAAAATTGCATTACAATTTTTACTATTAGGGCTCCATCCTAATTCCCAAGACCAAATCTATTGAGACGATAATTCTCCTTTTTTTCGTGGTGTAAACTGGCATTTACAAAACGGTACTTTTTTTTTTTCTTCCTGTGTAAACCATTATAGGGTATGCAGGATGCTTGCATCTTTGCAGCCTTGGGAGAAATATCTGCTTTAAAATACCATTGTCCAAGTCACATTAGAATCAGTCTGAAAGATCAGTACTCCCACCAGCCATAAACGCACAACAAAATCAAATAATCAGGTACATTATTATTATAGTATTATGGAACAAAAGGAGTTCGAATTTCATTTTGTATCAAGACCAGCAAAATCGAAAATAATAAATCATAATAATTTTCGAACAGCTGTTCCTTGCCGTCAGTAAGAAACTTCGATCAAATTGATATTCATAGTAAAATCTTCTGGCTTTGGTACGCTTGTTTTCAGACACTTCCACTTCCAATATATTCTTTAAAATATCTTTTAGTCACAAAATCTGCTTTGATTCAGCTACGGATACATGGGCCGCACTATTTCATGTGCTTAGTACCAGCACTGCAAGATAAACCAAACTATTGTATGAGCCAGAAGGAAGGAAATCAGATTTATAAAATGTTAATTGTCTTAAAGAAAATATCCGTTGCTTCGGCTTACGGTGGTCGTCTCACGGACCACGCGTTGAATATCCCATGGAAGTCCTCTCTTGTGGGAAATTTTCTCAAGTTGCCTTGAAAATATAAGTCCTTGAGATGTCCATTTTTTTTGTATGGCAGTTTGTGCCTGTTTCATTGGGAGCAGAGGGGGTCCATTCACTTGGAATTGGCAGAGTTCAATGTCTTATGTATTGCAACGGAGCTGTTGTCTCAACGTTTTCTATTGGACAGATGAAAAAATATTGTCTTTAGACAATACCAAAAAAGCTTTTACCAAGGCTGCAGAGTTTGGAACAAATTTTTTGTCTTTACGAGTTATGTTGGATTGCAGATAAAAACTGAATGACAAGTGACATGACAATTATTTTTTTTTTCAGTCTGTTCTAAACTGAAACCTGGATTCAGAAATCTTCAATTACCGTTTCATAAATGTTTGACTAACTTCTTGCAGCCCTGGTAGTACTGTTGGGATGATTTCAATGGGTGCTTCTATAAATTTTACATAGCATAACAGGTGCTTCTCTGACTTTATCATAGTATAATAAGTGCTTCATTGACTTTTACAAAGTATAATAACAAGTTCTTTCATTAAAGGGATCTAACTGTAAAATTCATGAGTAAACACCATGACCTCTTAGGAGTATGTGACCAACTATGACTAACCAGAGAAAAAAATTTGGAAATGCCCATTTATCTCCTCCACTAGGCCAATCAGAATGATACATTATGATACCATTATATTAGGATGATGGCCCCTTTGATCAAGACAATGTATAAAACTGACAAAGTTTCAGCACCATCTGAATTCATCTATCATAAAATTGAAATACTCTCAAAGCAGGGCCTTCTACTAGATGTCAATCTGTTCCCTTACATTTTATTGATTGAAAATTTTTAACATTTTATTTACATCACTTTGAATAAATTTTATTTAGGCAGATATTTGACCCCAAAAACAATATCTGTAAAATGTCATGAAAGAGTTGCGGGTACTGTATTATCTTTATTGACAAAATTCTATTTGGGAGCAGCCTCCTTTCATTGAATGCCCCACTGAATAACTTGGCTCTTACAAGGTAAAGGATTGAGACAGCTAGGAGAGACAGATTGTAGCCACGGATGGTGGATGCAAATGGTGAATAGATTGTGAGGCAAGATGGAAAAAAAATGAAGGGGGACAACTGAAATAACACCAACACAACAATAAAAAACCAAAAAAAAGTCCATTAAAACTGAATGTATTCATTTCAAGCAGGTCATGGCAGGGGTGATCACAAAGTCCAAGTTCAAGAGTATTCTGTACATAAAAGAAAACAATGGCTTACATATACACCAATTATTCTCACTTGTTTCCAAATATAAGATCTGCATCTGGGGCCCCCTTAGGATGTTGGTACTTGACCTTCCTCTCTCTGTTGACATTGTTGGTGGCGGGACGGTTGATGCTCGCCATAACTTCTGGTAAAAAAAAGAATATCACAGAACCATCAGCACTTGAATAGCTCTTGGCCAGAATTTTGATGACAAAACGTTTTAGGAAAACAAGGGCCAGAACTTTGTGCATGTATAATTTCTCTTTTCAAAAACTAAGTTTTTGTTTTTCAGGCCAACAATTTTTGCTCTGCTTCCTTCATATTACAACTCTGTATGATTAAACATTGCTGAAGATGAAGTTTCCTATGATGTATGTGTAAAGCTTGACTCCAACAAAGCCCAGACAGACGATGGAGACCACTGACCTTGATACTCTTCCTCCTCTTGCCTCTCATGGAAGTTAAGCACCATCTGTTTCATCTTTTCTTTTTCTAGCCTTTCAGCCTGAAGTTCAAGGATGTTAAGTAATATAGCAACATTCTTACATGGTATTATGTGTTTGTCATATCTTACAAAGGATTATTTATCACTAATATGCAACATGGGATTTTTTTTTAGCAATACCTCCAACATATGTAATACCATCTCATTTACAGGGTTATGTAATAGACATAACTTAAATGGAATTGTGTGGTAGCTATATTTTACATGTATGTATTAGCTTTATATAATTTAAGATATCGGTTTTATTAACCCTTTGAGCCATTGGCTCTGGTCCTGACATAGCCATCCCCTGGGCATCTGGGGAAAATTTACACAGACACACAAGCAAACAAAATTCCACGAGTCTGTAAATTTTATTTCTTTCTATCTAAATTTGGGCGCCCATTACGGTTATAAAATTTATCAATTGCTTTAGAATTGGTGCGGCGCAACAAAGGAGACAATCCTTTCATGCTCCTAATTTTCATAAAAGCCAGGGCTGGGACTAGGGATAAGACCATGTTGTTTGTTTATTTCCAAAAGCACAAATAGTATCACTAGCAATAGTTGAAGTCAATCCAATATTACAAATGTCTTTTTGCTATTATTATAAATCTTTCCTAAAACTAGATCAAAATAATTTGAAATCATTTACATTATCATCAAACTGCTCTCGTTTTAGTCAATCTAAGTTAAGGTACAGGACAGCCAAATATTGGTCTGGCAGAGTTTATGGATTTTTTACACACACACTGATAAAGCTGAATAAGGGGTTCTAAGGGTTATCAATTGAAAAAATATTTTGAATCCACTAATAGTAGAAAATGTAAGTTTATCAAATAAGATGAAGCTTCGAATAATTTTTTTAAACTATCAATATCTTTTTTAAGTGGCTTGTATTGAAAAAATCCATTAGAATAAATCTGTTTACAATTTTTTAATTTTTAAAACAGATTTGTTTCAGTTTCCATGAAGTGCCATTCTGTGTGATGAGTGCTTTGAAATTAAAGCCCCTGACCATTTCTTAAATCTAGATCATATAACATATGGCAATTTGCACCACAAAACATCAGTCATACTGATATTAATATTATGCTCTTCTAGTTTACAGGGCTGAAACTTTTTGTGTGTGATAAGCCATTTTTATAAATTATATTTATATCTGCTGGGAAAATATTTTGGGAGCCCATGTCAGTATAGAGACACAGATAAGTAAAAAAAACGGTTTTACAAAATAAATAACTAAATAATATATATACATTTTTTCATTAAAAAAAAATACTAGATCTTTTCAGAGCCTTGGGTTGCTGACAACTTCTCTAGTTCAATTCTCCCGCAAAGTTTTCCAAGCAACATGTTACATTAATTATTTCCTTCAAATGAGTTGGCTGGATCTTTACTTCATGAAAAATTGATGCCATTTTTTACTATGGGCCTTGGTAGACATTCAACCACTGGTAAAAAACACATATTGCACAGTTAATTGCACTGGTGTTATGGCCTTGGTAGACATTCAACCACTAGCAACAACACATATTGCACAGTTAATTGCACTGGTGTTACTAGTGATGTGACTTTTCTTAGGTAAAAACAGGATTCGCATAAAAATTCCTAATCATCTATTACAGAATATGCTGGACTTACTTCTTCCCTTTCCTTGAATTTGGTAGCGAATTCAGCAGTCATTGGAATTTCAAAGTCAGTCAGCTGTCAGGTACATTGAACATTATGTTAACAAATGTTGCATTGGTTTGATGGTTTTTGAAACAGATACAATTTTATGATTCCTAAAACAAAATTTCAATGCTGTCAATACACAGGCAACCTTGCAACCTTGAGTAAAAAAACAGTTTTTATACTGATAAATCAATGGATTAATTTATACCATCTAAAAACTAAGGCGTCTATACTCTGCACCCTCAAGTCCTCATATTCTGGTGTAATAAACCCCATTCATTTCTGACCTGCTGCTTATTTCCTCTCCTTGTCATCAGAACAAATTTTAAACCAGAAGATCCTTCTTTATCCTCTTCCTCCTTCTCTGCAAGACTTTGACCTGAATTTAACAATAAAATATTCGAACTTAGATTTGACTTCAGAAACTTTTACTTCTCTACTGAAATATAATGCTACTTATACTCAAAATTAATAAAAATAGAAAGATAGAAATGCGTTTAAAGTTTAAAAATGTACATTTTAATAATTAATCTGTGTTGTACTGTCTAAAGACAAACAAACCTGGAATAAGGTTGCTGGTGACTTTCTTTTTACTTTTGAGTTGAGTGGGCAGGGCAATGTCCAGCTGGGGCACCTTGAGGGCTTCTTGAGTTCGAGCCTGAAATGTTATTAAAAAAATATGCTGCTGAAGGGTTATCAAATGAGCAATCTCAGCTTTATGACCATAAAGTTATGTGAGATACAACACATGAGTGGTCTCCAAAAAGGGAATGAGAAAACAGTGAGAGTACAAGGAGATGTGAAAGATACTCTACATTCAACTAATGTATACGCCCATAGCATAAAAGAATAGCTCATCTCTTCAGGCTGACATGCACTTGTTGCAAAAGTTAATGGATGATGTACAACAATAAGTTTGGAAGTTAAATAACTTTCTGGTGGGGAAAAAAAAATGAAAATTTAAGGAAAGCACCTGTATGGTGTCATTCATCATCTGGTCTAGGGCTGCCATGAAATCTTCATCTTCTCTACACAGTGCAGTCTTGGGTTTGACAACCTTGACCTACAGGAATAACAACAGACCAAACTTGCCAATCAGAAAATGATAAATTAACAAGTTGGATTGTTACAATGACATTTAATTTAAAAACAAAAATAAATTAAATAAATGAGAAAATTAAATTCCCTTTGAATCAATGATAATGATTAAATATCGTTACCATCTGTTAACTTGTAACTGTATTACAAGCAAGACTTTTTTTATGTACAATTTTTTTTTTTTTACAACAAAGCCATTAGGATAACTTACTTCTTCATCCCCCTCTTCTACATCAGAGTCATCATACTCATCACTGGATGAGCTTTCATCTTCTCCCTCACCCTCACGCTCCTGAAAAACACAATTGCAAATGTATACAACTGCAAGAACCTCTCATTATTTTGGTATCTGCATTTCAGAAAGTTTGGACTTGGAAACAAACGCTCAGTGAAAAATAAATGCACAGACCTGTTTACTCTTACGATTTTGGTGTATAATGTACGATTTTGAGGTGTGTACATTATATATACTGTATGTTTATTTTTTTACTATTAATGTAATGTATTGAACGATTTTGTGATGATATTGTATGATTTTAAGAGTTTGGGGGTAAACAGGTCTGAATGCATAGACATTTGATGGGAAAATGATCGATTATCTTACATCTGCATCTGCTCCACTCAAACTTGTTTCGCTATCCTGAGTTCCAGAACCTTCTGTCACACCACCGGATAGAGTGAGGTCATCCTCTAGCTCTTCTCCCTCCAGAATGGTGGACAAACCATCCTCCTCTTCATCTTCATCCATCCCCTCTCCACCTTCTTCCCCAGTTTCAATGATTGACAGAACACTTGCTGTAGGAGAAAGATAGCACAAAGTTAAAATATGAAGCGTTGTACAAATAGCCTTCTAGGCCTAACCAGTCTCAGCGTACATATGTTCTAGCAATTAGCTATGCCTACCACTCTTAGTATACATAAGTTCAAGTAACTAGTTATGCCTACCAATCTTAGCATACACATGTTCAAGCAAATGGCTAAGTTAACTAACTATACCAATTTAAGCACACATATGTTCAAGCAAATAGCTATGCTAACTAACTATATCAATCTTAGCATAAATATGTTCTAGCAACCAGTTATGCCTACCAATCTTAGCTCACATATGTGCAAACAAATAGCTATGCCAACTATGCCTACCAATCTTAGCTCACATATGTTCAAACAAATAGCTATGCCAACTATGCCTACCAATCTTAGCTCTGTATTCAGCCTCCAGTTTCTCAGCAGCCTCACAAGCCTCTTGGTAAGACTTGTACTGCTGTAATCGTGGCCTGACAATTTCTATTGTTTCATTCATCAGGTTTTCTATGTCAATGGGGAATGGATGGAGTGCATCAAACACTGGATGACTTTTCTTGAACCAGTAGTAACGCTGAAAGTGCCAGGATAACAAATCAAATTGTTACAACCAACAAAAGAATATTTTGACAACGATTGTGTCCCCCTTTCTTGTTACAGCTGACCAAGGCTGAAAATTAAAATTTTTTAAAAAATTTAAAAATTCACAATTAGAATTAGTGAAACCCACCGCAAGTAACGCTAACACTGTTCTCGTAACTAACAAATGAGGATTTGAATAATTTCAATTTTTTTTTAATGTATAGAAACCCAGGAGCAATGTCTCATGCTTTTATATTTCATTTATTTAATGGTAATTAAGAAATAACTCATCCATTTACTGAAAGCATTGACTTTTTACATTTTTCTTTACAAACCTGTGCTGCCATCAATGAAACATGTCCATTGATGTATAAATAAATGTGGATTATTTCCTAACCTGGAAATAGATGAGATAGCAGTCCAGTTTTTTCTTGCTTGAACCCTTGTCAAAGAACTGACCACAAGTTTCCAAGATAACACATACAAGGCGAATACGAAACAAATGTTCAGGAGGATCCAACGGGTTGACAACGTTCTCTGTGAAATAAATAAGTATAACAAGTGTACACAAGTGACAAGTAACAAAAATAAGTATAGGCCTAACAAGTATACAAAAATAACTTTACCTAAGACAAAACTGATTATCTTTTTTAATTTATTTTATATAAAATGTTCGTTGAGTTGAATGGCTCCCAGCAAACCCAGTCCATCACGTAGGACACAAAATAATTGTAATTGTAAAATACAATGTCTGGAAGGCTGATATAGGAAAAGATTTTCCAGAAATATGCAGATTTTTTCATATTTAATTCACCAAGCCAAAAATGAATCAGGCTAGAAGAGATGTCAGTTCATGAGTTAGAAAAATTAGACAAGTCATTGAAACCATTGATTTCAGAGCAACAGCTTTAACAGATATTTTTCTGTATGGTAAGGATGAATTATAATTTAAAACAAAAGTAAACATACCATCCCAAGATACTCCAAAAGTAATGAGAGAGTAAAGCACCTTAAAGATGACTGATGACTCGACCATTCGATAGTTGTAGAGTTCTCCCAGGTACTTAACACAGCTCACACGGCGCTGGTTGTACTTGGGCAGGTTTATCTGAGATATGCATGACACATTCAGATTTTTTATTGCAATGTCAAAGCTACACTAACATTTCTTGTACCAGTACTAGAGCCTTTTATACTTACAGGGGAGCATACAATAACTATCAGTAAAAAGAAATTCAGTGACGGTACATCACCTAGTTCCAAAAATGTTCAATTTACCTCCATCCCAAGACGGATGTCTTCCAGAACTCCATCAACAACTTGGATGGCTACATGTTCCTATAGCCATAGAAAGTTGACAATAAATTAGATTACTTAGACACAAACAATTCTTATACATAAAACAACACAAATTCAGCTTTAATAATGATCATTCAGAATGCAAATGTAGAAGTTTAGGAGAATGCCTTTATCAGTGCAAAAAAACATTCATATAAGTAATTAACATGTATCCTACCTAAAAATTTAAGAAAAGAATAAGAGTGGGTGCAGGTTCCTAACAAAAACAAAGTTCAGAAAAAAGGAAGCAGGGTGAATTAAAATTTAAAAACTTAACAGGAATAAGACACTGCAGCTAAGTAAAACTGTAAATTTGTTTTACACCATGTGGAGTTGGCATACCAAATCTTGTTCTTAATTTTCCATGTAAATTCTATCTGGTGTATTACTTGCATACAATATGACAGTAACTGCAATGTCTAAAATTCCATTATGGTAGCACTATTGAAATGTTTGGAAACTGGACAAAGGGCTTGTTTATTTATGTCACGCAGGTGTTCTCTAAAATGGTCTACAAGGCAACAACCTGTCTCTCCTACATATGATTTACAGCCCTTTTCACAAAGGATGGTGTAAATCATGTTGCGACTTGTGCAAATAGAGCCATTTTTTATTTTGAATATTTCCAGTGGGAAAGTGATCTTCTCAACTTCAATCACATTGGGATAAGTGTTACAGCAGCTACAGTTGCAACTTTTGGTGCCTCTATGTGCTTTAATAACAGGGAGGTGGCTTCAAACAAGCATGTCCCTAAGGCTCTTGTCCCTCCGGAAAGCAAAAAGAGGAGGTTTTTTGACAATAAACTAGCTTAAATAAACAGTTAAATATTTAGTTTATATAAAATTTATCAAGGGTTCTAATTGAATCTAATTTCAATGAGATAAAGAAAAATACAATGTTGAATTAGTTCTTATGGTGATGCTGTAACCCTTTAATCATGCAAGTCCTTTGTTTTTTTAGTGCATTTTTTTTCTTCTATTTTTTTAAAGATCTAGACTTCCCCATGGTTCTATAAAAAAAATAATTAATATAGTTGTATTGGAAAACACATTTCTGTCACCTGATCTAACCAAATTTTATTTAACTTGAGTAAAAAGTTAGGTTTTTTTTGTGTGTGTTGCCTTTAGAGAGTTACAGTGACAACAATTAAATTGTAAATATTTTAGAAAGGTCAGCGAAGTTTTTAAAAAGAAAATATGGCTATACTGCTTTAGGAATTTTACTATTGTCAGATAACAAATGATAACCCTTACTGTTTCACAAGAAAATTAACTGAATACTAAATATTTGGTACATGCCACCAACAAAATACATCTAGTCATCGCAATAAAATTTACATCAACACTTCCATGACAGCTGAGCAGAGAGAGATGCATCCATAAGTATTCTCTAGCATAAAACTCAAATAAATTATTTGGTGAACATGCTGCGGGTCAGAAATTTAATTTCTACTAATAATGTATAATTCCCCCAAAAATGCACACACAAAAAAACAAGATAAAGACACACAAAAATTTGAAAAAAAAATGAAGGTCAAAGTAGTAACAAATGATTCAAGTAGACTGCAGCGCTATCAATATTAAAAATTTCAGGTACAAATCTAAGCTATAGATAATATGTTATGTACGTTGGCAATAAAAAAAATAAAACTTACATGGAATGGTGCGACACCTGCCAACAAGTTAGCTGCACAATGCACTGAGTTGTAACGAATATTCCAAACACTGGTCAAACACTTTGTTGCATAAAATGCAATCTGCGATATGTAAACAAACAAATTGTAAAAACTCACATTTTTTTTTTATTTATTAATTGCATTACTTCTTTTATTGTTGATTATATTTTGTAACTTCCCAATAATCTCATAAAATCTTATTTTAAAATGGCTTCTTTCTTAATGTTACAAGTGATACATTTGTTTCCTAAACTTTCAAAAACCTAGTTTTACCAAGCAACAGGCAACATTTAAATTTCTAAAAAAGAAAATTGAGAATTTTTTTTGGTTTTAAAATGTCTAAAAACAAACCTCAGGATCCTCCCATTTCAGCTTCCTCATTTGTCTAAGCACCTGGATAAACAAGAAAATATTGATCTCTTTCCTTTTTTTTTAAATAATTATTTTCATAATAAAACTTCTGGCATAATTGGGCACATCCTGTGACAAAAGTTAATATTTTTTTCATACATCCACTTTATTTTTCTCCAATAAATAATAATAATCAATATTTATTTAACATATTTAAGTTTTAAGTCTCAATTTTCACAAACTCTCTTAGCTTGATAACTTTTTGTATAAGGAAACAGGTAAATAAATTTTTTTTTTTTTAAATATTCTAATTTAAAAACTGGCTTAAAAACAACTTATCAACCGTTCTTACTTTCTCTACTGTAACTTTGGACAAATCCTTGTACAGTAGCTTGCGGATGTACTCATGCATGGGTGGTCTCTCTTTGCGAATCACAGCTTGGACCTCAGGAGGATTGCTGTAGTAGAAGGCATTCTCTATCATTGATTCATACCTGGACTCCAACTTCATGGCTGATTTTTTACGCATCATCACTTCCTGTAAACCAAGAAAATTTATTAGTGTATATTTCAACTTGTTTTAGCTAAGCCAATGAAAATGTGAGAACATCTTTAT
Organism: Lymnaea stagnalis; assembly: GCA_964033795.1. NCBI lineage: Eukaryota > Metazoa > Mollusca > Gastropoda > Lymnaeidae > Lymnaea > Lymnaea stagnalis. The sequence goes on from CAXITT010000011.1 coordinate 2,424,823, forward strand.
TTAAAACTAATTTATCTTTTGAATTGTAGAATATTTTCACTCTTGTCAAGATTTGTTTTTCATTGCTAGTCATTAACAGATGATACTTAATTTTACAAGATATAATAAAAACTCACCAGGTATATCTTGGTACGGTAATGGGAATCTGGTGATCTATAGAGGAAACGCCCACAGGTCTCCAACAGGGCACAGGTCATTTCAATGTTATGATGTCGAAAGTCAAACATAAGCATCTAAAGAAAAAACATTAACATATACGATTATATAATTTTCAATCATATCTAACACAATTTTTAAGACAAGGTATAATCATTATAAAAAGAACAAGGATAGAACAAATCAATAAATTTTATCATTTAAAAATGACAACTTTACAAAAATCCTGTAATTTTTTTTTTACGTAGTTTTAATTTAATAAACAAATAAAAGATCAAATTATTAACAATTTTATAATAATAAAAATTTGAATTATTGCTTAATCTAAAATTGAAGTAGTATCTGATAATACCTGAAGTTTAATAAAAATGTTAAAAAGATTTGGGCACACACCTTCAAACATTGAAGAGCTTCTATTTTTGGGCAGACCTTGAACTTGACGAGTTCACCTAAGAGTAACAAGAACTATACAGATGAAGAAGTCAGCTGAGCACTGGATACAATTTTACAGTAACTCTTGGTACATCAAAATAACATGCCTCACAATGTAAGGGTCTAAGAAAGTTATACTGTTGGTAAAATTTAACAGTTTTCAAAAACAGGGTTTTATAATATTGAATTTTTGGAATGAGGGAAAATAGACTTCTAAAAATTGAAACATGGCAAATTATTACAACTGCTGTAATAAATTTAAAATAAACAATGCATTAAAATTAGAACCTATTAAAAAGTTTCAGAAGGCACTTTGACTTAACATGAATTGCGCATGTAGATACCCCTTAACTTTCAACTTTACATACAACTAATAAATGCTAACTTGAAGGGTCTTTGCCATCTTTTTTAAATTGATAAATAAATAGATTTTTTTAAATTCTCACTTTAAAATTTGATAATAAAACTCACCAATAAATCTAACAATCTTGAGCTTTGATTCAATATTTATTTGATCCTTTTTCCTAACCTGAAAAGATGGAGAGAGTGAAACTAATACAAGAATAATAGAATCAATTTCTGCAGATGGCTTGAAAGAATCAGAGCAGTTTTTGCATAATTAAGTAGGATAGTAATAAATGGCAGAATAAAAATTTGTAAAAAATTAAATTTAAAATATCTTACATGCCATTTGAAGTCTGCTTTGAGAGCTTGAACAAGGTCACTGGCAAGTTCTGGCATACAGGGCTCCAAAATGGCTACCAGCCGTGAGTAGAAGGGCAAGAGATCGTACCTACAGATCAGTAATCATAGGTATGAAACAAAACACAGAAAGAGAAACTATTATAACACAAGTAGCTTGTCACAAATAAATAAAACTTTCATTGTGTCTGCACTTTCATGGTCACAAATTGATGACACACCATTCATTATGTCTGCACTTACCTTATCACAAATAGATGACAGATCATTCATTATGTATGCACTTACCTTGTCACAAATATCAAAGACACATCATTAATTATGTCTGCACTTACCTTGTCACAAATTGATGACACATCATTCATTATGTCATCACTTACCTTGTCCTATGGACTGAAAGGAGGGCTTTCACCAACTTTTTACGATTGGATTTTGTGTTAAAGTTCATACAGAATTCTGTTGCAGCCTGTAAAGAAACATACAAATATTGCAACTCTTTAGGTCCCTAAAATTCAAAGAAAGCATAAATTATGTGGTTTTTTTTGTAAGTTCATCAAAATAGAAAATGGGTATTAACACTTATAAACACATTGTTATTACTATCTCAACATGAGATTTTTTTTAAAAATTCTGCCCTAGTTATCAATAAGTTAGTTTTACAATATATAATACAACGCTCACATTATCTATCATATCCCTGTTGACAGAGTTGGGAAGTGAAGCCAGGAAGGATTCAAACTGGACTCTCATTAGTGTTCCAGTTTCTGTGTCATCTTCTATTTTTATTAAAACAAAAAGATGGTATCATTCAACAAAAGCAATAGATAACATTACATCATTCCATAAAAAAAAATAGCAAAATTTGTTTTAAATTCTTTTAGTGTCCATCAATATAAACAGATATGAAAATTGAGTAACAAAATATTTCTGTACCTTCTGCCTCTGGAATAGTAAATCTCTCTTCCTCAGCTTCTGCCACTGCATCCCTCCCAGCTTCTTGTCTCTCAGCCTCTTTCATGTTCTCCTCTATCTGTTCTGTCTCAAGCTCTTTTTCAATATCATCTACTGCAAGTTGGTCCATTTCTGGGAGTGAAAACAAAATAAGTTGCATTTTGGATTCTGTTGAATGGCAATAAAATATAAAAGATTGGTATATTTTACCTAGCTTGAAAGTACAACTGTAACAGTCAGACCAAACAATGTAATGGCTTTTCCAGATCACCAATGGAGTCTTTGGTAAAAAAATAGGTTTAGTATCACGGATGCAGATAATAAGTTGCATTAACATTTCTCTATGGGAATATGACTTACCCTCCTCTAAACCTGTGTCAGCATTTTTGAGAGCATCTTTAGTGCTGATATTTTCACTGTCTCTGTACAAGATCTGATATGAATTTAGGAACTAAATGACAACAATTGATGTCAAAACTTTAGGTAATACATATCACACAATTTTATGCAGAGCTTTTTTGGTTTCCTAGTTAAGTTTTGTTTAATTATGAATTTAAAAATTAGTTCACACAAAAGAAATTCTTTCTCAACTAAAATAAATTCAAGAAAATAAATATAAACTTAGAGGTAAAAGTCTTACACTTGGGATGAAGGCTCTAAGGTCTGGAAGTGTCTCATAGAAAGACCTAGTGTCTTCATCTTCAAAAAGTGTTTTATCCCCATCATACTGAAACTGAGAAGCAAGCTTTCAATAACAAATATATCTTGTCAACTCAGAGGTAATTGTATGATTTGAAATGATTTAATGTATAAATCACCCAGAATGAAAGATGATATTATGTTATATAATAATAATAGTAACCTCAACATATAAAATCTAAGTGTAAAAGATGCACCTTTAAAAAGCCTGTATTTGTTTATCTCAATATTGCTTACCTCCAAATCTTTCAAGGGATTAAAAATATCCAGGACACCATTTCCATCATCTGTATATTCTGTTTAAAAAGTAAGTTACACATTTTTCCTTACATGTTTCTGTTTCTATTATGCTATTTACATGACATTAGAGATTTCTTGTCAATAATTTAATCATACATTTTTCAAGCACAAGTATACTTGTTTTTTTCCTATACCTCTTAAATGGACTTTAAAAAATTATTTTTAGTAATGATTTTTTTATTTTTTTTAAATCCAAAATTTGTTCAGCAAAAGCATTTCCATTAGCTCTTCATGTAAGGTAATTATTTAACAGTTATCTAAAAACTTGCCTTCTTGTGGAAACTCTGGAAAGTCTTCATCAAGTAAGTCCTATAGGAGTGGTGTTTTTAACAATGAATTACAGATGTATGACGCTGGGTATTCATTTTTTTAAAAATAGAAATTATTTTAACAAATAGTATTTCTAAATGTCACATTCTTTAAGAACACCATTGGGCTAATTTTTTATTTTATTCGCAGACAATAAAATGTACATGAGCAAGAAACTAAATTTATTTATAGCACACAGATGATACCTGATAGGAAGTTAAAATTAGAACCAATGCAATGAAGGAATTATATACATCTAAGATTAATTTTATAAAAACAATAGATTAATGACTAAAAATGAAAATAAAAAATGATGAAATATTGAATGCACAGTAAATAAAAAGCTGTGTTCATTGTGATGGTGGCTCCCATGTTAATACAAGAATGTTTCATACTTACAGCTAAGACAGTGGCACTTGAGGAGAGTTTCTGGAAAGCAGCAAAGGCGGCTTCATAAGCCTCTTTCCGGTCACTGGAGATTTCACCTTTAGACTAGACATAAAATAGTAGGACTTGAAATTTCAATTTTAGATAAAGTATAATATAATTAAAAATTATAGGTGAAAAACATAAAATTAATATAACTATAGTATATAAAAAGAATTATCTACTAAAATGTTGAATTTCATAAAATCTAGGATGAAAAAAATTGGTTATATTAAATATTTTATATAAAGCTAATAATTTGATTTTCTTCTTGCAACTTAATTTAACTTACTAATGGATAAATAAATAATTTACATAATATTTTGTTCATGAGCTCAAATGTTTGCAGAAATGTTTTTAATGACGTAATCAATGTTTCTTACCTGCATTATTTTTCTGTTGTGTCGTTCCATTGACTTGAGCTCTTTGTGTGAATTGGTTACATGTTTTACCAAAGATGAGTAATAATCTTTCAAGAGATTTCGACAGCCCTTTTGTCTGTCTGGTGGTAGGAACTGTAAGTAGATTATTGAGATTATTATTGTATTTATCAATTTAAATGTATTACTATGATTCATATGTAATTCACATCAAATTACTAAAACTAGCACTTGCACGTGCATAAAATAAATAAATAGCTATTTGTGACTTCCAAATGCTATTAGACTGGGATTATTAAATAAACTAGGCTATTTTTTTTTTAATTCTTCATTAACAACATAATTTGTCCAATGCTTTTTAAATACCTGACTTTTAGCTATCTCCATGTTGTATTTCTCTGACAAAAGTCTGAAAACAAATTAGTTATTTAAAATATTTTAAACATTTAAAAAAAATATATATATATAAAAGACTATACACTTATATTCCTTTAAATGCTCAACTTGCTAATAAAGTTTACATATTTAGAGATACATGTTTTAAGCTTTTAATCTTTTATTAGTATATATTTTCATATATCACTATTACTATTCCTATTTTTTTTAAAGAAAGACTGTAATTCTATTTTATTCTGAAACTATTTTAATTTACTATTGAATATCCCAAACCAGAACAAAAATGAGCATCAATTTAACAATAAAAGTAAAAAATAATCTAAATATTTCTTGTAAACATTCCATACTGTAATAACTCAGTAAAAATCCATAGTTATTATAGATAATTGGAGCTAAATGAAATAAAAACAAGATATGAATGAACTACAGCTATGAAATTGTTTTTCATGTAAAAAGGCAGTTTACGCCTCTATTTTCTGTTACGTGTTACTAAATGTTTAAAAGCTAGAAATGAGAGTTTTCTCCTAGGGTACATTCTTCTTCTTCTATATCTTAAGGGCCCACGATCAATTTATTGATCATTTTGGCTCCTATGCATGTAGATGGGATTTGCAATGCTTCTGTTACTGGTGTTGAATGTTTCGCTATTTTGCAGGATTTTTACTGTATACAATAAACATATTTTTATATATTTATTACTTTAAGTGTCTGAGAGCATGCAAAATGTTTATAAGGATGTTGGAAATATAAGCAAAATTGTGGGAAGGTTTATAAGTGTGTGTGAAGGGTGTATTAAGCTTTAAGATATACAGAAATCCTAAAACAGGATTTTGCAGGGTGTATCAGAATGCAGCTCTTCCAATAATCCAGGTATTACCATATATTAAACAAACGATTACAACAAAATCAGTTCTCACCGAAACCTGCGAGGCACAATTCCTGTGTAATCATCACCGCAGTGTTTACAAAAACTTGTAATAATGGGAAGATAATTATGCTCATCTCTGTCACTGTTAACTAAAATTGAAAGCTGGTTAGCCAGAATAGGCAAACCCTCCTTAGCAGTAAAAACTCCATGTGCTATGAGTTCACCAAGAAATCTCAGATCCACTCTGTATTTACTGGCGTTACTTATCTGGTGAAGTAATCACATTTGTCATTTTGGATTAATTTCTTTAAATTACCTTTTTAAGAGTATGTTGTATTTCTGGAAGAATTCCGGCTCTTTTAATTTCAATTTAAAACGTAACCAAAAAAGTTTGACCATCAAAATATTCTGATACGTAAATAGTTATTTTAAAATGTTAATAATTTGAAATGGGGTAAGAACAAAATAGAAGAAAATCATAAATTGTTTTGTTTTTATCTTTAGAAACAATGTTTTTAAAAAATCAATTTACTATAGAAATCGCCATCGTTTAAAATAAACCTACTTTTTCATCTTTCTTTGATAAAAGATATTTATTGAAAACTTCAATGAGGGAGTGACTAAAGTCAGCATATCTCTTGTGCAGCAGACTACAGATATGGATAGCACATGGCACATCAGACATTTTCAGTTTGGCGTCAATGATAGCACCAGCCTGTTAAAAGTATGTTCCGTTTAAAACTTAATAAACAATGCAAATATTGGCAAATAAATTATCTAAAACTATTCATTTAAACATTACATATTGCAAGGAATAGTATAAATTATAATAAGAATGTATTAATTTTATAGTTAATTATACCTCATTGTTCTTTTTAGACATGATTACATTCTAACTAGTTTCAATAACCAAACAATAAATCTTCATACCACTTCTTCTATGTATTTAGTTAGATTTAATCCAAGAAATTCTTTACTCAGAGCATCTTTCTGGGAATCTGTCAAATTTCTCTGAGAAAAACAGTTTGAAAAAATACATGAAGTAAAAGAAATAATTTATAAATTATCAACCCTACCTAATTTAAAACTGCTCAAACTACAACCTGAATTAAATTTATTCAATCTTGTAACATTAGATCACAATTAATGTTTCTTTAAAAAGTCAAGTAGCAAAACTAATAAAAGTACTTAATAACAAGTGTTAAGGAAAACAAGACTCACAAGTTTTCTTATGAAAGCTGTGTTTTTCTTTAAATTTGAATCTAGTTTGGTAAAGAAGGACTCATCGGGTCTGTTTTCTGAGAGAGAAGGCAATTATTCTTAATGTAAATATTATTGAAATAGAACCTCTCATAATTAAATCAGTTAAGTGGTAGATCCAATCATAGATGCTTTAACTGATGGACTACCAACGCCCCCTTTTTTTGTTTTGATGACACAAGTAAAAGATGCTGTGCTAGTTTAGTTTGGTATTCTACTGTAACAAGATGTGCAACCTGGGTATCCATATAATTCATAACAACAGAGCATTTTAGATTACAAAAGAGCAGTGCATTAAAAAAAAAAAAAAAAAAAAAAAAGTCATTTGGGTGAATCTGAATAAGAACTCCAAATTTATTTACGATGGTGTAGACAAAGCAGTGGCATAGTAAGCAGTAAGCAGTCCTATTTTTATACGTTCTCTGGCGTGACATAAACAAAAACTAGGAACTAATTTGATTTTGCATGCCATAAACTTATTTTTTGTCAATTTAACGACTTTACTTTTTTAAAAACTACAAGAAAAGAAATACAATATTTACCAGGAGCTGTCAGGTTGACACTTCTTGCCTCAGTTTTGGCAGCATTCCTTTCAGTTGTTTCACCAATGTAATCTTGAAGTGCTTGCTAGAAATGTTGTTCACCAATATTGGACACATTTAGAATATGTCATAAAATCTCTTAAGTAATGTATGTGTAAAATCAAATGTTTAGGAGCAAATAACAATAAACTTTTAACAAATTTTATAAGAACTCTCCAGATGGTCTCTAAATTTGTATTACCCCCTGGTTTCAATGAGATAAAAGTTCAGCAATTTTAAATAGTTGAGATTATTTAATCCTACCATTTCTTCATTTTTAATTCTTTCTGCTTCTTCCAGCGCTTTCCTCTGTACAAAATAAAAGCAATAAACAATCAGAGTTTTATTTTATTTTGTAACAATGTTTAAAAAATAAAGTCCATGTATATTTTACAACAAACTTCATAAGCTATACAAACTCTCATTCATCAATTCAATACCAATATTTATATTCTTTCACTTCCTGTAATCCTACTTCTGGCAACAACAAAGTTTTTTTTACTGTCCTCTGTTTCTTGCCATATTTTGATTTGTCCTGTTCGCTGAAGAAGACTCTAAGCTGAAATGTTCACATCTTATTGTCCAATCTTTTGATTCAAGCATCAACATACCTTTGTACTCTTTTTCTTTCTAAGATTAAGATTAATATAACTTTGGCTTACAAGGTGGTCAGGCAAATAAAGAATCATACCATAAGAATCAGTAAAAGAACCAACACAGCAGGTATATCTAACTCATTACAGCTACTGAGCGATTTATTTATTTTGCCAAAGATCACATATTTTCAAGATTTAAGCTCTCCATCAACTAATATTTTTTATTATTGCAATTGACTAACCTTTTGCTATCAAATGTACCTCACTGGCAGTGCTATAATTTTTTTTGGCTACTACCAAGTTTGTCTACGTCAGTCATGCAGAATGAGATTAATTTCCTTTAAATGTTCACTAAACATTTTCAAATAAAACTCATGATACTATAGTAAAACAAGAAAGATGTTTCAAAGTCATCCTCATGTTGCTGCTGAGGACTAATATTATGTGTCATATATGCTTTATAGCAATAAACTGTACCTTCTCATCTTCTTCTCTCCTAATCCTTTCTTCCTCTTCTTGTCTTTGTTTTTCTTCTTCCAACTGTTTCTTTTCTTCTTCGGTCAGTTGCTTTTCTACTTCTTTGGGAATATCTGAATCACTTTTTTTGGTAGCTATGTCTTCTTTGTGAGGGGTTCTCCTGTCTTCAGACTTTTGTGTACTACTTTTCCCATCTCTATCTGGAGGTTTTCTGAAACAAACATTTTAAATTCATGTAATTAGAATAAAGTAGATCAAAAAATAATATTCAAATGTTTCACAAACATAAAATGATTTAAACTAAAACAAAAGTTTCCAGGTAAAACTGTAACTTTGAAAAAGGAATGTTATTGTTTTTTAATTTGACTGCCAATAACCTAATATTAAATAAATTCATTTGAACCATATTTTAAAACCCATTAGAGTTTCCACTAGTTTTTTTAATTTAGGTGATGATTCTGAGACAATAATAGCAAAGACACCTTTCTCCTCGCCTATCCTTGTCTCCTTTATCTCTTGTTCCAAATTTTGAATCGCCTTCACATCGGTCTCTTCTCTCATATTTGTGATCTCCTCTGTCAGCAAGTTTTGGTCTGTCGAGGCCTCCTCTTCCGCCTCTTGCGCCACATCTACTTTTATCCAGACCTCCTCTATAAGGCCTTTGTTGAGCAGAGCTAAATCTAAAAGTTAAATCCATTGTTTATGAATTTGACAATTCTATATGAATAAGAAAAACAATATTTGTCCTTATAAGACGTTCACAGATGAGCTTTTAATCAACAAATGAAAAAAATTAAAACATTCATATTTTGAACGACAGCCCAGTGATTAACCGACATAAAGATATTGTTAAATTGTAACATTCTATATTATAATATACCTATTGAAGGTATAAAAATAAATTCTTAAACATATATAAAGTAAAATTTATATAAGCTTAACACAAAATTAAATTGCTTTTTTTACCTTTCTTTGTCTTGATCTGTGCTATCCCCATCTCCCTTGTATCTTTCATCTTTCTTTTTCCTTCCACTAAAATCAGATTTTGTACTATCCATTTTGAAGCAGAAGTTTTAGAACTTGTTCATAGATGATTTTGAGAGCAGGGCTCAACTTGAAGGATAAATGTTTGGTTTCATTGCTATTTATAAGAAATTTCCTGTAATGGAAATTTAATTGCATTCATATTACACTGAAAAAATCAAATAATATTTTTAATTGAATTAACCTTCTCAAAATAAACAAGTTTTTTATATAACTGGCAAATATTTTGAAAAGTAAATAACACTTTTTTAATCACAACAAAAAAAACTCCCAAATGTCAAAATTGTTTTATAATTGTAATGTAAGACATTAATGTATGAAGTCACCTGTATAACAGAAGCTTAAACAAGCAAAGGTAAAGAAAATGAATATCAAACACAAAAAGGTGCAAATATAGAGAGCATTCTACAAATATATCACTGGTGGACACCAATAGTATTACTTACACTTGGTTATTGTAATTATATAGTTAAGATGATTATTAGCTTTTATTTTAAATCATGCAGCGAAAATAGCCTAAACCACAGCTAAGGAAATCTCTTAAGTCTATTCAGGTAAATTTTGATAGTGAAAAATAACAAATAATGCCCTGGAAGATACTATCTGATCATTTAACATTTTAAAGTTAGAGATTTTTTTAAAATGTCACATGAATAGCTTAAGACAGCGGTTCTCAACCGGTGGGTCGTGACCCCTTTGGGGGTTATGGGACCCTTTTCCAGGGGTTGTCTAAGACCATCTGAAAACACATATACTTACAGCTATGAAGTAGCAACACAAATAATTGTGTGGCTAGGGGTCGCCATGATACGAGAAACTGTATTAAAGGGTCTGGGCACTAGGAAGGTTGAGAACCACTGGCTTAAGACTTGCTTTGTTGAGAATGACAAAAGCATTGCTAATAAGTTTAATAACTTTTTTATCAGTGATAATATGATAATGATGGCTTTTAACTTAGCTTAGTACTGTTAAGACTTAAGTCTCACAAAATAATAATTTAAAAGAAAACAAATAATTATGATATGACCTGAAGATAAAAAAAGGCCTAGATCTAGATCAGCAAACGTCAACCTTTCAGACCTAACAAACCACTAAATTCATAATTTTAATTACCGCGGACCACTAATATGAATTTTGTTAAAAGATTAATCCATTTGTAAAATAATAATTAGTAAACATCTATTGTTATATATATATATATATATATATCCAAAAAATGAGGTCTTGATAAGGATGATCCATATTTAGCTTTGAGACTGTCGACAAATGATAGATCCATGAGTCTTTCTTTTTCATTCATATTTAAATTGCTTCTTTGTATGGGAATAATGACCAAAATATTCTGTGATTTATTGTAAGTCCTGTTAAACAATGGTAACCCACCTGCCGCTTGACATACTTCACTCTCATATTTTCATCAAAATTTGAAAAAAAATTTCATATCTGCTTCAGGCAACCGTGTTTAGCACAGTAAATTTTCTTTTCAAAAGTACCCATTTTAACTCTTAGTTTGAACAATTCTATTTTGTCCTTGAATCGATATGTTTAGTTCATTTAACAGTGAAAAAATATTTTCCAGATATGCAAGCTTAGCCACCCACTCATCGTCAGAAAAGAGTTAATGAAATTTCAGTTATTTTTCTGCAGGAAAAATAATTTGACATCTTTGCGCAGGGCAAACAGGCAGTTAGTATTTTGCCCCTCGACAGCCATTTCCCATCAAAGTGAAGAAGAAGGTGAGTATATTGAGAACTTATTTCTTCACAAAGTGCCACAAATATTTTAGAATTGAGTGCTTTGTGTCGAATTTCATTTACATTTTAATTACATCTGATAATTTAATAATTCTTCGTGTAATTCGGAGGACATATTTTTTGCGCAAATTGCTCATGATGTATAATGTAGTGTGTAGACAAAATATCTTCCAGATATGCAAGCTTAGCCACCCACTCATCGTCAGAAAAGAGTTAATGAAATTTCAGTTATTTTTCTGCAGGAAAAATAATTTGACATCTTTGCGCAGGGCAAACAGGCAGGTTAGTATTTTGCCCCTCGACAGCCATTTCCCATCAAAGTGAAGAAGAAGGTGAGTATATTGAGAACTTATTTCTTCACAAAGTGCAACAAATATTTTAGAATTGAGAGCTTTGTGTCGAATTTCATTTACATTTTAATTACATCTGATAATTTAATAATTCTTTGTGTAATTCGGAGGACATATTTTTTGCGCAAATTGCTCATGATGTATAATGTAGTGTGTAGACAAAATATCTGGGTGACCAACATTTTTCACCCTTGCAGCAATGCCTGAAAGATGTCCAGTCACATTTGCAGCACTATCTCTACATATATCAATACATTTTTACCATTTAATTCATGTTCCAAGAAATAACTATTAATTCCTTCAAAAATATCAGCACTAGTTCCTGTACTCAGCAAGTCAAGCAAACAAATTAGTTCTTCCAGTAGTAATTTTTTCCAGATTCAAGATCTGCTCTTGAGATTTTGAATAAAGCAGCCTGTATCACCCACTTGGTTTATGCCATCATGGATGATGAAGATAAGATAGAGAAAATTAGAGGTAAGGTAACAGTGCAATGGGTTCCAAGCCATGTAAACATGAAGGGCAATGAAAGAGCAGACACACTGGCAAAACCGGGGCTGCCCAATCCCAAACAGAAACACAAGTCATTTATCTCTGTCTTAAAAACTGGCTAGCAGACCACTTTAGAACAAAGTGGTACAGACAGGCCAATATAACACAACCTAGCAGAACGTAACCCTGGCGGAAAATGGGTCATTGTGACACCATTGTCTGGTGACCCAAATGCCGATGTAACATTGCCCTACTAACTCTGACTTTATCAAGCTAGACAAAAATGGGACCCCACCTGCCGGCATTGCACGCTTGCCACAGAGAAAAAAAGAACACCTCCTAACTCCGTGCCCCAAGCTTGACAGGGTGGCAAGAGAGTAATTCGTTCAGATGTTAAATGGCACAGCCCAACAGGTGGAGCAGGTTGCCACAGTCCTAGCAGCGGCTTTTAAGAGCCTAAGCTCAAGCTTCTTCCAGAATATGAATGTTAGTTTTTCCTGTTACTCTCCTTCACAAAACAAAGGAGAAGTACCTTTGATTAATCAAGTTGAATTGAATAAAAATGGAATATAAAATATTTGGAAAAAGTTTATATTTTTTCTTTTTAAATTTAACTATGAAACAAAAAAAACGCTTTTCCAGTTGCATTGAATTTACTGAGATTTCCTGTAATACTTATAAAAATTGTCACTTAGAATACAAGAATTTCTTAGGATATTTTTTTTAAAGAATTATTTTATACTTATAGACTAGTGACCACACTAAACAAAATGTTTCTGCAAACTATGTAGCCCCACTCTTCTACCAGCTATATACGATTTTTGATGATTTGTGTAAACTAAAATTACATATGACGCACGTGGCCTAGCCATCTGCCACACTGAGCAATTTATATCCAGTGGTTTCCTTTCCTTTATCATAAATCAAAATTTGTCCAATGTTTCATCACCTGTTCACTGTTGGATGTAAACAAGGCTTCATTACCATTTTTAGTTTACCAATAGATAAAAGAATTGTCTGAGGCAGGACCGCAACGATTATTCTTATCTGCCGCCTGCTAATAGCGGTTGGGTTGAGTACCTTCGTACCAACTAATTGTCCTTCAAGATCAAACACTTTAACATTTGTTAGTGTTAAAAAATATGTACTGTATTTTTGCGCATATAAGACACACTTAGTTATAAGACACACCCATATATAAGAAGCAGGTTTTTGACAATTCGTGTATAATGCATGATATTTTAACATAAGACACACTCATATATGACGCACCCTGGGTGCCGGGTACATAAAACTTTGTATAAGACGCGTCTTATATATGTGAAAATACGGTGCACACATTTCTAAGGCCTAGTTAGTAAGATAGATAAGTGATAATAATAAACACATTTCTTTAAATTTAAACATTTAGCCCCCTCAAACACCACTCCCACTTTTTAATTTTGCCAGAGCTGGGTGTGGAGACGACAACAATTTTCCCAAAGCTGAGCTGGAGCTTGGTAAAAAAAAAAAGCCTGCTTATATTTAAGTTCTAAGTAATTTAAGTTTTAAATTTTAAGTATTTTACTTTTAAGTTAAGATTAGGGCTACAAATTACTGAGTTTAACTGAAACAGTAGATAGGCCCTGGCACACTTAAATTTTCATTGATAGATAATTACTGCTGTTACTATTAACTACTACCGATTTCCATATTAATTTTTTATTATAATATAAATTATAATGTCAATAATGTCAATGTATTTACATTGATTGTATAATTGTAGTAAAAATATAAATTTATTTATATTAAATGTCATGTCGCCCATGTAGTATGTAGTAGCAAGCAGTAGCTTAATCCTAAAAAGTATATCATAGTCATGGTGACAACTATCATAGTGTCGTAGTATATGATGAATGATGTCTTAGTAAATTTTAACTTTGATTCTTACTAAAAACTTATTAAGTTAATTCAGTCACACATTCACACATAAATAAAATGATTTTCAGAAGTAGGCCTAGATAGAACTTGGTTACGCTAGTGTAGGACTCCTACCCTACTCCTAATTTAGCCTTCCCTGCTACTATAGTATAGTTTTATTACTATTTTACTATTACGATAACTATCTCTATAACTCTATAATTGATTACTTTTTCGAAAAATAAAAATGCGAGATTTGTAAACATATTTATGAAATATAGACTCAAGACCATATAAATATACAATTACCTGTCATAACATTAAGTTTTTTTACCTAATTGAGTAATATAATGTTGTGAAATCATACTTTACTGAGTAGGATACCTCATAAAACTTTGCAAAGTAGTAACGCAAGTAACGTTATCAACAGTTTTTGGTAGTAATGTCCCTTGTCTACTTGCTTACAAAAAGTGTCCGGCATCAATAGCCTTTGACGAACTGATCTATTTTTGGACCAAAAAAAGTCATAAATAAAACTTTTCTTATACTTAATGGACTTGAATATGAAATTATTGTCATTTCTTAAAATTGAAAAATGTTGCCATATCCTTTTTAAGGCCTACTCCTAAAAATATAGTCTTTAAAATATTTTAATTGTTTTGTTTAAAAAATTGCTTTTCCTTATTTAATCAGCAGTTTTATACCAACCAGATTGGTCTAAGATCTAGGAAAATTAATTTTATTATTTTTTATTCAATAATTAAAATTGTATGTCACCATTCAGATACATAATGTCAGTTAATATTAATATAATTTTATATTTTCTAAAACTAAATTTATTATAATCACTACATTCATCATGGTAACGTTACAGTTTGTGGCAAAGTTAATAAAATGCTTCTTCAAATCAAGCTTTCAAGGCCTTTTTTTTTAATTGAAAAAAATATATTTGTATGAATAGGCAGTAAAATGAAAATTAATTAATTAAAATATAATATAAATTAATAATGTAATTATTTAGCCTTATTTGAATATTTATAAATAAGTATGAAAACTATAAAGATGTTTCCTCACCAGACTTTGGTAATTTCGGTATCCTTTTTTAGTTAATTTCTCTCGCAAAAAAACTGGCAATTTAGGTTTCAAAGAGAAGAAAAGAAAAAAAACGTAAAGGTAGGCTTATTTACGAATGCACTGTAAACATAAAAGTTGTAAAGATAACTTGTAAAAGCACACGCAATGACATTACCTCAATATAGCTGAGTTAAGCAGTTAAAAGTCCTCCAAAGTATAAGCTAGAGAAAACCTACAGAAAATACAGTGGCATATCTTAATTAATAATTAATTCATAAATTTAATTGTAAAATATTTTTTTTTATTTAATATATTTAATATTTATTTATTAAATTAGTATTTAGACTATAATTTAATTAATTTATACAATATTATTATTAAAGTATAGTACTAGCTAGTATAGACTATATACCCTAAGGGGGCGTCCATAAATCAGTAATTACCTCAACAAAATAGGGGAAGGCAAAATGTATACAAGATGAAGGCCAGCGTTTAGGGTTAGATTAGTGGATGTCAACAATCATTTTCTTTTCTAATAAAACTTAATTCTTAAAAATTGACTGATTATTAAATTATTTTTACAAAATTATAAATGTAAATAAGTGCAAATAGTCATAACTTTTAAGCTTTTAACAATATTTATTGTTTAAAGATTTATTTAATGTGTGTCTGTGCAATGCAGATGGCTGGTCAGATGTTAGTACACTCTGTTAGTGCAAGAGAAGTCAAAAGTTGGGCTCTCTTCGCCTGTAGATTCTGTTGCAGGTGTGGAATAAGGTTCAAGTGTCATGTGCAGTCAAGATAAATGATATCGATAGAGTAGGAATACGATATTTTGAGAATTAGGTGAATGTAAAGTGAGTAACAATAACAGATTTGCAAAATCTGTAACATCTGTTTTGCATCAAAAGTCATGTTGAAATAGCAAGTTCAACTGCACCAACAATGCATAAGAAATTAGCACCTGCTCCTCAACAAAAATGGATTCGACTAATGCAAGTAGCTGCCAGGAGACAGAGAGAGTTTATGGCAATTATTGCTCACACTGACAATGCTTCTATTTTAAGTGCTTTACTTTTACTGACAATAATCATATTTATACCACAAACAAAGATATTTAGTCTTTAACAACCTTTCAATTGATTCTGTATTATAAAATTTAAGTGTAAAAAATGTTTTTACTTGTTAAAGCTAAAGATGAAATGTTTTTATTACAATTTTATTGTCATTAAAATAGATCAGCACAAAGTAAAATGTATTTATGTATATAAAATATATAAATTTATTTATAATATAATTCTTTTTTTTTTTTGGGGGGGGGGTGATTAGAAAATGTTGACATAATTAAATAGGGGGGTCATTGAAAGTTTGACANATTGTGAACCGTTTGAAGTTGGGTTGTCAAAAATTTCTTAAAAATTGTTGACGTAATTAATGGACGACCCCTAATAATAAATTAATATAGCCTATGCAATACTTACTGTTACTACTTATAATTATAATTAGTTACATTAGACCTAATTGAATAATGTTAATTTATGATCATAGTATGATGAGTTTGACACATTATGACTATTATTATAATATTAGGCACTATATTTTTTATATTTAATATACAACAAGAGTAGAGTCTATACCAGTGGTTCTCAACCTTCCTAATGCCACGACCGTTTAATACAGTTCCTCATGTTGTGGCGACCCCCCAACCACAAAATTATTTTTGTTGCTACTTCATAATTTTAGAGTATATGTGTTTTCTGATAGTCTTAGGCGACCCCTGTGATCTGGTCGTTTGATCCCAATGGGGTTGCGACCTGCTGGTCTATACTCAATGTAAATATTAATTATTGTAATAATGATATATTAATTAATTATCAATGTTAATAAGTATAGAACAAATCAGTTAAGGAAAACATCTTGTGAAAACAATTTTGTCTCTGATAACGTGCAGTAACTTAAATTTAAGGGTAAGAACATTCACAAACGCTTGTACCTTATCCCACCAGCTCAGTAGACTCAGTAGTGCTTTGGTGCATTTGCAGTTAACATTGTTTGTCCAAGTGCTGTGTTCAAAAACACTACTTTTTGTAATTTTGCACTATTTGTGTTATATTGGGCATTAGCCCTCATTATGGGACATAAAGAGAAAAGTTTTAAATTGTTATTAATAGGAATCATGTTATTGTGGAAGCAAAGAAAAAATTATATTAAAACATGATTATGGCTTTGTGTTTCCAACATATGCATTATGGGGATAGTGATGATACGTTCAATTCTATAGAAAAAAAGGTTATTAAAGGTGGCTGATGTGGCTCAATGAGTGACTGTGAACAAAGCAAATGTCTAAAGTGCCACAGGCAGAGGAAGTAAAAAAAAAAAACTGTTAGTTTGCTTGAATGAAAAGCAGTTGGTTATAGATAATGTTAGCAAGACAATAATTTGTGAAAAGGCTAGTTAGTTGCACAGTGATTTGTTGGCCAAAGTACAAATCTTAATGCCAAAGCTGAAGACTTTAAAACGAGTAGATAAATTTCACTAAAGAATTGGAAATCAGTGTTGTAAGACATGGAGACGGAGAGGCTGCTGATAAAATTCTGTTAATGCGTTTTGGGAATAAATTTTGCTGAGTACAGATGGCCTACTGTTTTATTTATTTTTTAGTTTATGTGTCCATTATGAAGGATTTTTCAGTACAGAAAATCACTTTAAAATGTAAACATACCATATTTCTAAAGCTGGAACAGATTAATGGAATTTACATTGATTTCAATGGGAAAAATTATTTCGGTTATCGAACATTTCAGTTTAAGTTTGTTAACTGAGGTTCCACTGTATATAGGCTCTTCTGTATCAGTTCAGTATAATGTATAGGCCTAGGCCCTAACAATAGTAATGTGTAATGTTATAGTATACTAGCGTCTGAAAAGTGTAGGCCCTATAGTCAATAATAAGATGGTATGTTGTAGGCTTATTTCAACTAACAAAATTTATAATTTTCTCTGTTTCTCACTGATGAAGGAGATGGAAGACAGTTTTATGTTAAAGAGCAGTTTTGACAGCATATCAGAGAAAGACAGCACATCACAAATTCACTACTCACATAAATCAGTAATTCACAGAGAGGAAAAAATCCAATATACAGTGTATAAGTGGTCAAGCTATTCATACAACTACTTACCTGAGTAAGTTGAGACTGTTGTATTGGAAATCCTGTCAACATATTTAAGTTCACTTTTTTTTTTTTAATGCTCACACTGTCTATCTTTAAGTTTACGGACAAATATTCTCCAGTGTTCACTACATGCACACCAATTATTCCTTTACATCCTATTGTCTATTCAGTTCTCAAAGTTCCCTTACGAATCTCCTATGTTCACTGACTGGCCCCCTCTGATAATACTGTTCATAATTATCCTTGTTAATTTTTGCTCTCATGTCATCCAATTCAACAACCACACATCTGGATAAATTTCAGCTCACAACTCCATGAAGCAATTGCATCAATCACACAGAACAGTGATTCTCATTCCTTGACATAATTTAATGTTGTAATTAATAAAAATTTAAGTGCCTGTTCCAATGTCCTAGCTCATTTATAACTTGTACGAATATATACAAATTTCACACTCAAAAACTTTGGCTGGCAGATGCATAAATATTAGTAAATTTAATAATGCAAATGTGGAAAATATAAAATTAAACTCTGATTTTGAAATCTTAATACTAAGTGGAAATTCAAATTAAACCTTTTATTAATGAAATAATAAAATGTATTTAATTACCACCGCTTTAATACAACACACGAAGCAGTTTAAAAAATTTCATTGATTAAGCCGTCATCAAAATATAAAATATTTCTATAAAGGTCAATAACACCATCTTTTTTAAGTCTGTAACTGGTAACTGGTTTAACAATTAATATATTAACATTGCTAATCTAGCTTTACTGTCTCTGTTTTTTTTTTTATACATTAAAATTAATATTGTCTCCATACAGTGATAATTTATTTTG
The DNA here is from genome assembly GCA_964033795.1 of Lymnaea stagnalis. Classification (NCBI taxonomy): domain Eukaryota; kingdom Metazoa; phylum Mollusca; class Gastropoda; family Lymnaeidae; genus Lymnaea; species Lymnaea stagnalis. The sequence goes on from CAXITT010000011.1 coordinate 2,443,981, forward strand.
AACTTTTCTTTCAGAAATATTTATTTTGATCGTCCTAGTGATCAGTTATCCAGATGGTCATCTGATTCAAACAACCCTCCTCAGGTATTTGTTTCCCCAACTTATTTTCTCAGAACTTAAATATGTTAACTTGTTTTGATGACTTTTTCAATTATTATTAAAGTGTTTTGCTTTTATAACAATTAATGATAGCTGATATTAATACTTCTATTCTTTTATAAGTCAACAAATTTATAAATTATTACATTTATTTATATATATTGATAAATAAATTTAATCAGTTCAATGGAAAAAAATATAGTCTGATGAAATTAGATACATTAGCTAAATTTCTTTTGATATAACAATTTAAAGTAAAGTTTTTTTTCATTTTATTTTAATCTATGAAAAGCTCAGCCAGTTTAGAAGCAAGGATTTTATTTTATAGTTGCACATCCTTATATATTTTCCTCAGTTTTTGATACTCAAGTTAGAGAAACCAGCAGTTGTTGAGTATATACTTTTTGGCAAATATGAAAAAACTCACGTCTGTAACCTCAGAAAGTTCAAAGTTTATGGTGGTCTCACTGAAGATCATGTGATTGAGTTGCTAGATGGGTTAGTATTTTTTTAAAAATTGTGAAAAATATATTTAATTTATAGTGAGAGTGATTGTGTTTATTATTTTAATTTTGTTTACAAATCTATTTTACCACCTGATGGAACATTTAATAATAAATAGGTTTAAATATATATATTCATTGAAGATTATAATTTTCTAAATGCACATTTTTACAGTGGCTTGAAGAATGATCATATCAGTGAAACGTTCCCCCTTCGTCATGAAATTGAAGGAAACCCATTCCCATGTAGATACATTAAAATAGGTGAAGATTTTTTTTTAAATTCTTGGGATTCAATGTTTTGGTCTACCATTCAAATTGAATGCTAAGTCACTTGATCTCATCAAGGTTATCTATAATTTGAAAATAGAACTGAGTCTAGTAACATTTTCCTTAGTGTTAGTTTAAAAGTCAATATCACTTGAACAATTATGGCAACTGCTTAACACACCTCAGTTGTTTTTTTAATGAATAGTATAATTTGTATTTTTCAAGATTATTTTACACAAAGATATATTTTTTATTTAAAGCTTACTGAGTTGACAAATTTCTCATTTTTTCTTAAAATCTCAAGTACCTCTTCAAGCTTGGGGGCCAAGTTTTAACTTCAGCATATGGTATGTGGAACTAATTGGTAACAACAGGTGGGAGGAAGTGAAACACAGCATGAACTGGTATAACACTGTAAGTTTCATAATTTAATTTCAATCCCTCATTATTTTTAGCTCTGCTTCTTGGAAAAGTAGTTATTATTTTCTTAACTTATCAGTGTAGTTGGTAAGGAAGTAATATGTTTTCGGGTTAACAAATTAATTGCATGATATCTTTTAAGAAGAGTAACAGTGTTACAGTTTTAACTTATGCATTTTAAACGTTACATTTTCAACCACTTATGTGTTTCAGTACAGGGAAAGGGAAGCAATTCGGTTGTGTCTCAAACACTTCAGGCAACGTTGCTACACAGAAGCATACGAGGCATTAAGTAAGAAGACTAACATTGTCTTGGAACATCCAATATTGACACAGTTGCACACATTATTGGTATGTTTACTTGTTCCTTTAAACTAGAAAATGTATTTATAATCAGGTAAACTGTTACATGTTGTGATGGAACCATTTTTCTTAACCTCAGAATTGTAAAATATATATATAAGTAAATAAATATAAGTAAAAAAAAATTACGTAAAACATTTTTACTGAAGAAAAAAAAAATGTGCGTTTCCATTGTATTTTTATTATTATATTTATCTATTGAATAACAATGCAAACACAACACATTACAACCCCCCCCCCCCTTTACACTCACAATTTGTAACTAATACTATGATGAAAGTGAGACCAAGAAAGTTTTTAAAATTATATTAAAGGAATGAATTGCACTTAAAAATTTAATTTTACAGGTATCCAAAGGGGATTTCAAAGCATGTGAAGATCTAGTCAGCCAAGCCTGTAATGGTAACTTAACAATGTTGTAATGAATATGGTTCTTTCATTACTAGCCTTCATTAATTCTTCATTATACAATGCCATTTAAATTTAGCTCTTCATCATTCATGGAGTTTTTCTATTTATGTTTAAATATAAAATATTCTTATCTGTTAACGTTGAGCTTTTTTCAATGTGAACAATTTTTAAATTTAAACTGGGGTTAATTTTTTTCTTAAAAATAAATAGTAAAAATTAATGTTTTCAGAGGGAATGTTTGACCAGTATATCAGTCAACAAGATTACACACCAGACTGGACACCTATTGAACCAGTCAGCAGTAAAAGTAATATAAACTAGTGAATTTATGTATTTAACCACTTCATTACCCATGACGTCACTATCACCCACTTTCAATTACCAAGGACGTCACATCGTCTTCATAACAAAAATTTAAGAACTTTTCTGAAATACCAAAGGATGTCATGTCGACGTCAAATTTCAATGCTATATATTTTCTTATTCATTAATCTATAGAGAAGTTAAAAAGCGAATCGGTTAGAGAATGAAATATATAAAAAATTTCATCTTTTAAGTTTTTGTTGCAGAGTCAGCAAAAATCGATGCCCAAAACCCTGCTGTAACGAAGTGGTTAAGATAAATTACTTAATAAATAAATTTCAAATTATCAATTTTGGTTAGGCCTGCTTACATTTATTGCAATAGACCTTTGATGTGCATAAATTACAATTATTGTCCATTTGGAAATTAAATATGCTATACAAATAAGACTATCAACAATTTTTTTAAAGAAGCTACTCTATTTTAGTTCTGACAATAAAAAAAGATGGATTTATCAATTTACAACCCCAAAAAAAAACAACCAAACTGATGGATTTCTATTTAATCCAAGCAAATTTTCAGAGGATAAGCTCATATTTTTTAAATCTAATTTTTCAGAGTACATCAAATATCTAAAAGATTTGAATAGAGATGGGAATTATTTCTTTAAATAAATTCTGTTCTTTTTTTTATCTTGAAGAGGACCAAGGTTCAGAAACAAGACCTGGTATGAGAGGGGGCCATCAGATGTGCATAGATGTTCTCACAGAGATTATTTACATGTTTGGGGGCTGGGATGGAAACCATGATCTTGCTGATTTGTGGTCCTATCACATACCATCACACACATGGACATGTTTATCTCATGACACAGAAAGAGATGTATATTGCTTTTTATTTATTATTACTCTTTCACTGCATTTCAATGCTAATTAAAAAATTTTCATATGTATAAATAATATATTTTACCAAACTGAAGCTTCAAAATCACAATTTTTAAAAAACATTCTTTTCTGCCTTCTACATTAGACTAACCAAAATGGAAAATTCACACTTTATTTCTTTTTAAAAATAAAAAAGTTGTGAAGTTTATAATTTTTAAAAAGTCTCACTTTGTTAAAATGTTTCACATGTTCTCTCTAAATTAACAGGGTGGTCCATCTGCACGATCTTGTCATAAAATGTGCTTGGATTATGAAAGAAAACAGATTTTTACTCTGGGACGTTACTTAGATCCATCAATGAGAAGTCCAGAAAGATTAAAAGTTAGTGAATATCATAATTTAAAAGGACACAAGTTAAGCATGTTAGAAAAAGGCTTTTTTAAAAATTATTTGTAGCGTTAAATAATTAAATTTAAATAAATGTATTCTATTCCTCCAAACACATTGGACAACAATTTCCTTTTTTGCTGGCATAATTGTTTTATCTATATGCTGCTGTAGGAGGTGTAGTATGTGCCCTGCAAGTTACATACTGCACAGAAAGTGTTTCCAGGCTCTGTGATCTGCTTTATCTTATGATTCCTTTGTTCCTTACTTTATCACAGTAACTGATCACTATTATCTTTTTCATGTCTCACATGAATAATTGGCAGTTGGTAAAACAAAGCTGACTTGCATTTCCTTTCTTTTTTTTTTACTGAATACTAGCCATTTCATCCATTTAGATATAAGATGTGACATTGTAAAATAAAAGAATTCTACTTATTTTCAGTGTGATTTCCACATGTACGATATAGAAAGTCAACAGTGGACATTTATAACAGAAGATACAGCAGCTATGGGAGGCCCTCGGCTCATATTTGATCATCAAATGGTCATTGACATTGAACATCAGACTATTTATGTATTTGGAGGTAGAGTTCTTGTCAGGTACATTTTTAAAATCTAATCTGGTGACCACATTAAGTAAATACATTTATTTATTTAATAATTTTGTAATTCAGCAACCACTTGCATGAGCTTGAAGGCTACTCATTCTGGTTAAAAGCATTTTGATGTTGGCAAGCATCATACACTGGGAACATGAATTAAAAGTATTCCCTAAACCTCTGGTTTAAATTAAATATTTTATCATTAAAATGGAATTTCATTCCTACACTATAGTTAGTTTAGAAATTGAGAAAGTGCAACTAATAATGGCAACACAACGCTTGAGTAAAAACTGTATGCAAAACTTCATTCAGGCTGAGTAAATGTTTAAATCTTATGGTTAATAAGTTATTGAAGCCTCAGTTTGTAGACAAAATGTTTAAATCTTTGTGTTATTATAAAAAAAAAGAAGAAATTACTTTCTTATTTTTCATATTAAAAATCAGTAAAATGGGACAGTTACAATTGCTTTTTAAACTTCAAAAGTAAATTCAAAATTAAAATATATTCTCACTTTCTAGTACTTCAGGAAGTAATGGTGATGACAGAACACCAGAACCTATCTTCAGTGGTCTTTATTCATTTCATATACCTTCCAATACATGGACTTTGCTCAAAGAGGATTGTCCAATGCTTAAATCTCGCATTGGCCATTCAATGCTTTTTCATCCAGTAAGTAAAGAGATAATTAGTTGATTGCATTGTTCTTTTACCATGGCATTAAAATAAGTAGCTTATCAAAGATGTGCTTAAATTTTCATTTAAAAGATTTTCATCTATAATAAAGACACAATTTTAACAAAATTAAATTAAATCTCTCCTACAGGATTCCCATCTACATTAATGATTAATTATTATATATGTTTCAATTAAAATAAATAGATATTAAAATTTGTGCTTAAAAGAATTTTCATTTTTATTAATTAAATAATTTAATTTTTACCCGGTCCAAACAGCTGAAAAATTTTTCCCAATGTGCGTGCACCTTATTACATGGAAAACTCATTGTAAATACTTTTCATGGGGGATTTTGAAAGTGAAAAAGAGAAATCAAAATTTAAATTGAGTTGATGGAATTAGTAAGTTAAATCCATGTAGAGAGGGACTGGTCTGTATAATTACTAAATAGATTCTACTTTCATAGCATATGGTATTCAATACAATTTTATTCCTTCAATCATTATATTTTTTTTTAGGTAAAGCGAGTTTTATACATTTTTGCTGGACAAAGATCAAAGGAATATTTGAATGACTTTCTTTTGTACAATGTTGACACTAAGGCCATTCATGTCATTTCTGATGGCAAGAAAAAGGATGGTTGCCAAGCAGGTATGTAAAAAAACGTGATCACGTCACTCCACTACTCCATTCCCTTCATTGGCTACCTATACAGGCACGCATTGACTACACGTTGTCTGTTCTCTGTCACAACTTTTTCTTAGATTCCTGCCCTTTATATCTAACCGAACTTCTTTCTGTCTATTCACCCCTTTGACAGCTTCGCTCCTCTGCAGACACGCGTATTCTGTCCGTTCCCAAGACACACACTAAAACATATGGTGAACGATCTTTCTCTTTCTGCGCCCTTCAAAACTGCACTAAAAACATATCTTTTTAAATTATACTACCCTGACTGATTCCCCTCCTCTGACCGATAATTGATCTTGCTGGCTTCCGTCCATGGTTTGCCTTGTAAAAGTTATGTGGTGGGGTGGGTGAATATACATTCTGTTCTTTATTTCATAAATGGATTTTATTTTAATGTCATAATTATGTCTCTTTTGATAAAATTTGTATGTACAGCGCGGTGAGCCCAGCCCTAGGCAGGGGTACCGCGCTATATAAGACTTTGGGATTGTATGCTTGTGGTTAGTTTTTGTAGTGTTGCGTTTGTTTTAAATGTGGTTAATTATAGATATGTTTTTTGTTGACTTTGTACCGCGCTTCGAGCCTTTGGGGATGAAGCGTGTTTTTGAAATGAACTTTATTATTATTATTATTATGTATCAAGTGTCAAATATTCATTCACATCCTTTCTGTAATTCAATATGACATTTAATACTTTAAAAAATAATCTATTTAATTTCTTCTGTTTAGGCTTTACACAGAGGGCAACACTTGATCCAGAACTTAATGAAATACATGTCTTTTCAGTAAGTGTGGCTATATGTTATTAATGTATCAGTATTACACTTACAAAGATGAAAAGAATAAAAACTCATCAAATAAATTAAAGTACCGGTATTCTATTGTTAAAACATATTTCATGTGCTTTTTCACAGGGTTTGAGTAAAACATATTTAATGTGCTTTTTCTCAGGGTTTGAGTCGGGATAAAGATAAAAGAGACAACGTAAAAAACTCTTTCTGGGTTTATGATATTCACAAGGACAAATGGTTAGTATGTGCCTTGTAAGTAACCAAAAAAAGTGTAGGTCTTTGCATATGATTTCAATATTTTTGATACACTAGTACTTATACTATGTGATTTAATTAATAACTAGATTTTACATTTGCTCTGGGAAATAAATAGACCATTCAACTGCTAATTTTAAAAGAGACACTTTAAAATGTCTCATTTTATAAGGGGAAAAAATGGATTCACGAAGTTCAACATCTATGCAAGATCAAATTGTAGTTTATTGTATTTTATTTTTGACCTAATAAAATTATAAATATTTTTTTTATTTATAATTATAACAATTTTTTTTATTTAGAGTATTACTTTATAAATTAGAACTGTTTTTTGAATCAACCAAGCCTTAATTAAAACATAAGTTCATTAATGTTTTTATAGAAATCAATATGTTTGTACTTGATAAAATTTGCTTTAAGTATCTATGGATTTAATGTATGTGTCATTATCAGTTCTTAGTTTCCTTCCCAGGTCCTGTATATACAAGAATGAAAATATTGGTCAACAGTATTGGATGAAAATGCAACATGTAGAGCCTGTGCCAAGGTTTGCCCATCAGTTGGTCTATGATCATATTAGAAAGGTTAGTTTTTTGTAACATGTCCCATTTAATTGGTTGTTCCTTAAATAATCAAGTTATTTACAGTTGATTGGAAATTTGTTAATAAAGTAATTCATTTTTTTCCCCAATAGGAACACTTATGGAATGTTTTTAACCCTCAAACAGTGGCATGCATCATTCTGTAGTGAGGAAGCTTTTCAGAGCTTTTTGAGTGCCTTTTAAATTACATTAAATGACAGAAATATTGATACAAGACCCCAATAAGTATATATTTTTAGAAAGGTAAATAGATGGGGATAAAGTTGGCTATATTGCCCACCCCGTGAAAAAATTTTGCTCAGTGTCCTTGACCTTGAAGTACTCTACGAAAAATAAATCAACAAAATGTCTTGCTTTCTTTCAGGTGCTCATAACATCATTAATTTTTATTGATACATTTAAAACACAAATCTAAATTTTGTAGCCAATTCATTTATCTTTCATAAAATGTATAGTTTGCTAAGGTTTTGATTACAATTAATCCTCTGAAAGCAATTTTAGTAATTTTAGGTCATTTATTCAAGAAACTGGGACCACAGCTAAAACCAAGTACAAAATACAAAATTTCAGGCAAAATAGTTATTATTGACTAGTAAACATTTAAAAAGAAACTGTGGAACTGATTTGGGTTGTTTAACTATAAAATTTATTAGTTCTGATCTATAATCTGTAGCTTCTGTGACTAAAATTCAGCCAGTCCTTGCCCAACCTCCAGGCCTTGCTCGAAGTCTAACAGTAGCCTCAGTAGGCCTACTTTAGTATCACTAAGACTAGTATAAGATTAACGAGAAGAATCATCTCAACTGATTTCGTCAGGGGAATGTAATGTTAAAATCATCATTGTATCACTTAAATACTCTCCTAAAACGCTTTCAAAAATATTTATATTATTTCTTGCACTGAAGGCCCAGCTATAGCTTCAACCATGTTGGCTTTTAAAAAAACAGTGACATAAAACACTGATTAAAAGTACTTGTTTTTTAATTATCAAGAAACAGCTTGGCCCGGAAGATGATTTCATTATTAATAAAAGGAAGTGGCTATAATTCTGGTTAAATATTGGATTGGAAGTTGCTATTGGACCGCGTTTTTAATCGGTCGATTTTTTTCGGCCACCACAGCAGAGAACGAGAACACACATCGGCCAACCACAGTTCGAGGGTTAAAAATATTTATTTTTACATTGCAACTTGCCTTATAATTTTTATAAAACCTGAACATGCTGTGTTGTTTTTTTTTAAACTCTTAGACCCACTATTTATTTGGAGGAAATCCAGGAAAAGATTCATTACCAAGACTAAGATTAGATGACTTTTGGTCGTTAAAGGTTAGTTAACCAACTCCTGCCTAACCGACTTTAAGGGGAGGTGTGGGGTGAGAAGTGGGTGAAAATGTCAAGTTTTGATAAAACAATTATTATTGTGTATTTGTTTTCATTAACCATTTCTTAATTAAATTATTATAATTTTTTTTGACAAAAGTAAGTCAGAAAATATAATAAATTACCATTTTCCTGACCCTATCAATCAGCACACAAAAAAAAAAAAATTAATTCCTGTTATGTAGTTCTTTTTCCCCTTTTTAATGATTTTTTTGGAATTGCCCAAATCAATAATTTCAAAAAAATACAGTAACTTTTTGTGACTGTGATTTATAATTAGTTATTATATCAAAAACTCCTGTTACGGTAATCAAAATTTCTTATATGTTAACTAATCTATGTTTTAAATCTGGTGGCAATAACTTGATGTTTGTAAAAGCCTTAGAGTTTTGGAAAACACTAAACAATTTATATTGGCAAAGGTTTTTAGGGGTTACAAAGGAAACCAATGGTATTTTTTATATTTTTTTAAACCTGTTTTGTACCTCCATTATAATACTAAAGAAAGTGTAGGTAAAATAATTTCCCATATGAAGCCAAAAAATTTTTAGATTTTTTCAACTTCACCTCCCCATAACCCACTCATGTCAAACCTACTTATTCTCAATTCCAACCTATTTTTATATAATCTCTCTTATGTGCCCAACCCAAAACTCCATTTGAAAATGTACATGTGCTTTTGTAAAAATAAAAAAAAAATTGGTAGAGCACTGAAGGACGGAGTGGGTTGAAACCAAACTTCTTAACTTGATTTTTCATTAAAACAATCTTAATTATATTTTAATTATAATCTTTTTTACATTGTCATTAGTAACTCTGTTCAAAACAAATGCTTTTAAATTGCAAGTGATAATTATTTAAATATTGAAAGAAAAAAAATTTATTTTAGCTATCTAGGCCTTCTTCTGAATATCTCCTTCGACGATGCCGATTTTTAATCCGCAAGTATCGCTTTTTGGAGATGAGTACTCAAGCTCCGAGACAGGCAATGACCTACTTACAAACAGAATTGGCCAATATGGTTGACCACAGTGATGCTGAGGAGACCAAAGAGGTCAGTTTGCAAATGAATGTTATTACCGTGTTAAAGCTAAAAAGTAATTTAATTTTAATTAAGGAAAAACTTGAATACTGAGTGAAAATTGTGATGTTTTTACTTACTATTTATTTAAACTTAAAAAGCTCTGAAAAGGTAACTTTTTAAGAATATTTTCGTTTGTCTCACACACGTTTTTTTCTCACCTCACTGTAATGCCATAATAATTTAAAGTTAAAGTCTTCATTTTGGTAATGAGAGTGGAAAAATAATGAAAATTTGTCATCTATTATTACATTTATTACAAATTTACAATGGAAAACCCACCTATGTAGTCTGATAATTATGTTCCATATTTACTTATACATTTCTTTAATGTTTCTTTAAATAGTTCCAACTTCTTACCTCGTCTTTGTTTCCCTGCACAAGTCTGGCAGAGGAAACAGACATGGGAGATTTTTCTGAGGAAACCAGCTCTCCACACTTTGCCCAACGGACGCAGCTTTTTGATCTTCTTATAGAATTTTTTCCAGAATCTATGACGCAACCTAAGAAAAACCTAGTTGATCTTATTCCTCTGAGCTAATAAGGAATCATGATACATTTGATGGTTTTACAATAACTTTGGGTTAACCTGCAGTATTAGAATTAGAAGTTTTCAAAATGACGGAACCACAGAAAGTGATTGTTTGAAAGATGTCACGCAACAGTTACATACACGGCTGTTGATTTCCTAGTCACTGATTTTATATTTTACAACTATTTTATATTCTAGGACTGTTATCACTTTTAAATTCACTGGGTTTAGGTCAGGCTGTTTAATCTTTATTCATTCACACTAATCAACTTAGAAAACTGAATATTTTTCATTTATGTGATTCTGTGTTTAAACAAAAACAGCTAAGGATATCAAATTATTTTAGAGTTGTAAATGCATAATATATTTTATCAAATATGGGTATACATGAAAATTGTTTTTGAAAAAAATAGGCTAAAATGAAATGATGTTCATACATTAAAATATTAAATTTATTGGGCCATTCATGATGGATTGATTTCTCGTTTGGACAAATACCGGTACCAGCATATAGAGGATGTTGACTATGATAATTAAAAAAATTTTCCACTTCAGTTTAAGACCGTTGCATCTTTTCCTAAATTAATAATTTGATCAGTAGTCTTAATCTTTCTGCAGCACCGCACCCCTCTTGAATTAAAAAAAAAAATGCAAATAAACCTGATTTACTGGGTCTTCCCACACTCCCTGACACTGCATCCCACATCCAAGGGGATGCTGGCAATCCTTGTCAAGAACCCCTGAAATACAAAACTTGCATACTTTCTCTTGATGCAGACAGCTTAATTCCTCTCACCAGGATAATTTAACTATGGTTAAATATTGTGAATGTATATAGAACTTATTGCTGGGCTCAGTAGTTGAGCAGCTGACTGACATGTGATACAAAATAATATTGCTTTCATGTTATACATTATTAAATCCAGTTTGCTACACAAATAGATATTTCAATATTTTATTGTCTGCAACCTTGAATAACTTAACTTGTTGGTAAAACAATGACATTTGTTTTAGCAGTTAATCTAAAAAAAAATTGTTTTAATTAGTTTCAGGCTTTCAAAGTTTAAAAATATAAATATTACTCTTAAAATAAAATCTTGCCTTAATCATTTTTTTATATTTGAATAATTAAACCCTTTGCTTCTGAAGATGTTAAGTTTTATGAACTTAAAAAATTCTTCACTTCAGCAAATGTCAGAAAAGTCAATTGGGGCTTCATGTATTAAGATTGCATATTTGTTTAAAAACCCAGTGAATTTATGGCTAATAATCTTGAGCAGTAAACAATGTTTTAGAAAGTACCTCTATGGTCAGATTAACTACTTTTTAAAAAAGTGCTGAAAATTTCCAAAAATAATTTATACCCCCATAATTTATTTGTGTTCAGGTTTCAGTCCAATTTCAAACAAATTATTTTTGAGTTAGCCAACCTCCATGCTAGCAAACAGAGACAAAGGATTGTTAATTCATCATGATTAGTTATTTTACTAATTGGGTTGTTAACATATACTGAAAAATCTAAGTGTAATTTTCACTGAGCTATCCGATTGACCCACTTAGAATTCACAGAAGAGATTTTGTGCTTTCCAAAAAATTTTTCCATCATGGTGAGATGCATAAACTACAGCAAAACAAGATTTGACTCTGATACTTAGTGCACCGTACTCTTATGTGGTGTCAAAGGTGTTAATAGTTGATACTGAGTTGATACTGTGCCATGTATTAATTTAATCTTTTTTAACTTGACAATTGCCAACATAATAACGGAACTCAGTCATGCCACTAGATCTTATTTAATCATGTTGTATTAATCATGTTATATTTAATTTCTAATTCAACATCATCACACGAACCACAGAATGGTTATATTTGTAATACTAATTACTAAATTTTATTGTGGTTGTTTTTAGATAGAATCTGTTTTAGAAATGTTTTTTTTTAATAGACTCCTTTACTTTCCAAACTGACTAATTTATAAAAGAAAAGGTTGGTCATTAATTGTTCTTTATATATACTTCTTTTTTAAATCTCATGAACTGAACATTTTTTAATTACTGACCGATGTGTTTATTCAAGAGTTTAAAAGAATAACTATGACTATGTTCTTTTGTTATGTATATATGTGGATTGTTTATTTACTGTCATGTGGTTCTGGGCATGAACTAATAAAAATGAACTAATAAAAATGTCATGCATTATGCATACTTTGTGTAAAATGTCTATTTTTATGACATAGGACAGAGCATCATTAACAATTCTTAAGAAACAGGCAGAATTCATCATCAGGAATAAGAGTAAAAACATTATCTTACGAATGACCTTTTATTTATTGTTAAAATCATTTCTACTGAATTAATGAAAACAAGTTAACAAATAGCTGCACAACATTTATGTAGCTGTCCTCATTGGTGGAGATACCAAAATCACTCCATCACCTCGTACAAACAACATAGCTATTGACCTTTTTGTTGTCTGGGAAGGAAATATATATTCCATCAAAATGTATGTAATATATGATAACACATAAAATGAAAGCAAAACATGTGTAAAATGTAAGTTGATTACAATTTGGCCTGGAAAGACAAATCAGCTCCCAATAAAACAAAATATTATTTTTAATATACATACTGTCTCGCTTAGTTATTTTTTTTAGGTACATATTTTTTATTGACATGGCTTCTTTCCACTATTTTGGATATGTAAAACATGGTGGAAGATGGCTAATTTTTAATCATTATTCTCACACCAACCCTAACAGCATACTCAGAAAATTAAAGTAACACATTTTCATGTAGTAGAAATTTTTACCCATAATTTTATGGTTTATTTATTTTTTGTTTTACCTTAAAAATTTCTTCATATGTTTCTTCATCAATTTCTGAGCTTGTGACTGTTTCTTCAACGTCCCCAAGAATCATATTTAAATGCTGATCATAGGCCTTTAAGAAAGCAAAATGAAATTTTGTATACATGCATGCAAAAGAAATATTGAGGATGAATACTATTACTATTAATAGATTATGATATTTTTTTTAATTGATATTGAAATTTTGACAACAGTGGTGTCAAAAACAGTGTTTCCATTTGGCTGTAAATTCCATAGCATTAGCATACAGCCCTTTTGTTAAATGTCATATTATTTACCCAGATGGTCCTGCACCAAAGAAATTTCATAGCAGCCAGGATCTAAAACCCTGACAGTCTAAGTCTAAATGCCTTATTCTCAAAACTTATAACTTTCTAAGTCTCTGCTATATTTTCTATAGGCTTTTGTTTTATACATTTAAGATTTAAGTGATACATACTCTTTTTCGGTCTGAATGGAATTATTCTTAACAAATATTCTAAAATTGTTACTTACATGCAAACGTCCACGCAGCTCTCTATCTGTCCGCATCTTGACATAAATCCTTTCATCTAAACTGAGACGTACAAGATCAAGGGGTTCCTCAACAGTTTGCACTGGCATTGCCTAATAATTTGAAAACACATTTAAAATAAAAGCAATTGAAAAGGAGTAACTCTACCATGAGAATCTATAACATGATTTTTGCTGTTTATTAGACATTAAACAGTACTTTGTTAAAATACTTTTTTTTTATGAAGGCTGGGTTTCTGAAGCTAAAATACCCCTTATTGTTACTAGGAAAATTAACTGAAATACAAATCTACAAATGGGGGGTTGTCACATTTCGGGAGGGGTTGAAATTATTTTTTAAAAATTCAAAATACAATTTGAAGTAAACCTGAATTTATTTTTGCATCATTCTACACTTGTAATCAGAGAACAACAGAAGAAATGCTTGTGGAAAATTGGGTTCTTTTTTCCTTGTGGTGTTTTAATAAATCCTTTAATTTTATTAGTTAATAAACTATAATTTTTTATTTAAGATTACTTATTCCTATCTATTTTCTTAAATCAGTCAAAAACAGTGGCAGGTAACACATTACAAAAAAATGATGTATAAATATTTCAAATGTGCCTTTATACAAGCTTAAGAGTAAAAATAAGCACTAATTGAATAAAAAATAAGTTGATTTGTGACACATACAAAATCCACAATATTTAATGTGGCAAGCAGCATTAACAATGCACGTTGTCCACGCCTGGATTAAGCTTTGGAGCCTGATTCTATTTCTCGTTATTCGTTAACATGTTAACAAATCTTAGTCTAATAATAACTATCACAAGTTGTATTGGGAGAAAGAAAGAGAAGTGCTGAAACTAACAGAGGATAGTTTTCTCCTTTTTCATAATCACCGTGGTTCAGCCGAAAAAATAATTATATCCCAAAATTACATCATACCAAAAGCTAATTTTGACAGTATTTTTCACTAGAGCAACTACGCTTATTTTAATGTAGCCATATGTATAAAGCAACAATATGAAAATTGTCCCCATCATTACAAAACAAGGCTGTTTTCTGTTTTATAATTTGACATCCCCCCTCCCCCCCCGGCCATGCATGCCCCACAGCCATATGTTTCTAAATCAACACCACTTTCCCCCCTCAGTGCGTACCATATATAATTATTGATGGTCCCAAACCAATTGTATTTCACAGTCTATTCCCTCCCCGCCAGAAGTAGAAAGGATTAAAGTAAAACTAACAACCGATAGTGTTGCTTTCTTTTTTTTTTTAAGTCACAAAAACTACAGAAATACTTTTTTTTCAATCTAGTCCATTAAAAGCGTAGTTCTCACAGGACTCGTCATACAATGGTAAAAGATATCTCAAAACTTCACGTTGTACATCAAAATCGTAAGAGTTACTAGCTTTGCTATGATGCCTTATGTCTTATGTTAACTATAACTATAACTACAGGTGTATAAGTTATAAGTAGCCACTCGTAATAATTAATTATTTAATTAAAAATAGATTGGTCATCTCATTGATTTTATTGTATTTTACCTTTAGAATGACAGCATACGAATAATAAAACGCCTACAACATACAAGATCATGAAATTTTAGACCACTTGTAAGTTGTAAAATATGCTAGGCTAATGCTATTTCAATTCCTGTGCTAAATTTAAAACATAAATATTTAAAAATGAAAATAACACAACAGGATTGCAAAATGTTATGGTCCACTCCATACAGACATCAACTTTTACTAAAAAGGCCATACCAACTGACATTTTGAAAAATTCATCGCTCAATAACCACTAAAGCTTGTTGATGACTGTTGATGTTGGTTTCAGTTTTAAATTTTAAGTGCCGGTATGCTTTAAAAGCTGTGTAATGTATAATTTCATAAGAGCACACACCTAGCATTGTACTGTGGTAACCCTGTACTGTGAGTGTAGTGATTTTTAATCTAAGTTTATGACAAGGCTAATGTCAGTAATGAGTTAAGTTTGAGAAACCTACAAGCCTACCACTACAGTTACAGTCACTACCAGTCTGAATCACAAGCTGACAAGCTGAAGCTCTCAAACGACAAAGGCCCTAGTCCAAACATGTGTTTGTTTTACGAACTATGTTTTTTTCTTTCAGCCAGTATATATATTTACATAACAGGAGGCTAGGATTTCTAAACAGCATGTTCATTTAATATTTAATTACATTTATATATGTATTCGTTTTAAAATTGAGCAAAACGTTTCTACCTGATCTTGATCGTCCGCCATTCTTGTTTACAATTTTAAACATTAATACTTTTTTCATCCAATGATATGTATGCCAGGATGGAAAATTAACAAATGATTTGTTCTCAAACCCTTTCAGTGTGCTTCCAATGATCAGTTAAAATCTTAAAATAATTAAAATTATATTCTTGCTTAATTAAACTGGGGTGTGAAAAAAAAACAATGTTATTACAATTATGGTAACTCATAAAACTAGTTCTACATTTAAACATTTACTTCATCACTTCATCAGTTGGCATCATAATTTAAGGTTATAAATTGGCTGAATCTATAGGTACCCGGGTACTTATAGTTGTCAATAACTATTCGCACCCGGAGTGGCTCCATACAGATCAAATGGCTTCGGAGCTCAGTGTGATAACAATAATACTAATAATAGTATGAGAATTCTTTTTTTTTTTTAAATTGTTTTTCTCCTTGTTATTTCATAGTTTTATTATTTTTAGTTTTGTTTATTTTTGCTTTATTGATTTTTCTTAGGACGGGTAGATTTTTTTTTCTTTCTTATTTTCTTTTTTAGTTTAAGCCATTTTCGTAGATCATTTTTTTTTAAAATCTAGTAATTAAGATGATTTAGATACATTTATTGTTTTCATTTGAATTTTAGAAAAGTAATAATTTAAATTTAATTATTAAAATTAAATCCTTTATTTAAGATTATTTATGTGTAGTGTTTAAGTTAAAAGATTTAATCACACAGTACTTTATAAATTAATTAGGTATTCTAAATAATGAAAATTTCATTCATAATGAATTACTTTCAACTATTCATCTAGAGTGATTGGCTTAGTCAGAACAAAACCACCAATTTTAAACTTTTTCCTTGGCACTGGGAGTCATACATGCGGACACTGACTGTTTTTCATGATATCTCGAATCTCCTTTCAACAACTTTTCTATTTGACTTGACCTAATTCACAAGGTAGTTGCAATGAACATCTTAAAGTTAAAAGATGCCATTGTATAAAGCATAAGAAAGAGACTTATTTTTGGAAGACTCGTCTTTTTTTTTTTACCATAGCTGTCTACTGGGTCTAACACACTGGTACCTAATTTAAAATTTAATAGAAAAACAAAACCTTTTTGACTTGAGAACATTTTTGTTTGGTTGTTAGTTATTTGAGTTGTGTACTCAAGTAATCCATAAAATAAATTAGGGGCCAGTAAGGCAACCAATAAACTAATTCAATTAGGTCACATCATTCCTTTGCCATTAGTCTCCTTTTACTTTCTCACATTCCTTGTTGGTACCCGTACAGTTAACTATTGTTTGTATCATTTCTTCATTTAAGTACAGATGTAATTTTTGAGTGGGAGCAAATAAATGTGATCTGTGAAGAGAGTTTGGTTTCAAGGCAACTAAGTCATGCCACATGGAAAATAAAATACTGATAACCCTAAATAAATAGAGCCATTGAAAAAAATATAGTACATACAAACCATACACAAACAGAAAGACAAAAATCCACTAAAGTTTTTTTTTTTTAAATTTGTTGTGACTTTTATTGCAAAAAATTAAACATTTTATACCAATTTTGACTTTTACGCAAAATGAATAAAGACAAATTTGTATTGCATTATATTGTAACTTATTGTACTGCATTGTAAATGAAACTTGGCATACACATTAAGAATAACATTAATATAAAGTTTAAAGAAGCTTATTACACAGCAGTTATTGGAAATGTTACAAATGGCATGTATGTGGGGGTCACATAATTATTCGAGAACTCTTCAGGAGTAGCAAATGTAAAAATGTTATAAAACTTTTCTAGTTGGCTATACCCGGTATATATAAAAAAAAAAGCCTCTTGAATCTTGTAAAGAATATCAATGAAAAGAAGCATGCAATGTTTGAAGGCTGTAGCTAGAATACTTTTCCTCCCAATTCATTTGGCGTTTCTAAAAAATCCGGAAAATGCAAAATTAAGAAAAATGAAAAAAAAAATAAAATTGTGTTTTTTTAAATTAGAGGTCTGCATGAACGATATAGGATGCATACATCATGTACATATACCATTCATGAATTAAAAAACAATAAGAAAACTAAGACAGAAAAGCTAGAAAAAAAATTAACACACGAACCTAATTTTTTTTTAAATATATAAATAAAAAAATTCTGAAAAATTTTCCTAGAGATATTTGTTTAAAAACCATCCATCATTAAGTAGAGAATGTCAATATAAATAAACATGCAAAGTTTCAATAATGTAGTTCCAAAACTATTCCTCCTGATTCATCAATTGACGTCAGAAAAAAAAATGAAAATGCTATATCGATAAAAGCTGAAAAAGACACTGACAAATGCTTATTAAAAAAATTAAAGTGAAAGGTTACTTGAACAACATAGGATGCATACATCATGAACACATTCCACTCGTTAATTTTTTTTTAAAAAGTTAAGTACATAGATATAATCAGTGGCGTAGCTAGGGTTGGTGTCACCCGGTGCGGTAAACTCATGGTGTCACCCCCCCCCCCAAAAAAAAAAACAACAAAAAAACTACAATGATGGATTTCTACTTGCTAAAATAAATACACTGTATAACAATGACAAGAACAAAATCACATACATCGAAGGTCAGTGGCGTAGTTAGGGTTTGTGTCACCCGGTGCGGTAAACCCATGGTGTCACCCCCCCCCCCAAAAAAAAAAACAACAAAAAAACTACAATGATGGATTTCTACTTGCTAAAATAAATACACTGTATAACAATGACAAGAACAAAATCACATACATCGAAGGTCATGAGGTCAATGTCTTTAAATCTGCAACAACGTTAAGTTATTGTTATTTTTTCATTAAATTTACTTTATTTCAAATTGTCGTTTCCGTGTCTTCAAAGCTGAAAACCTGTCAATCACTTGATCGAAATCAATTTCATTCACTGTATCACTTCCAATTAATAGCAGAGCCGCATCAGAAAGCCTAGTCTTTTCCATGGTGGATCATATATATTTCTTGATAAGCTTAGTTTTGATAAGCTCCGGGCGCAAGAAGCCGCATACACACATATTGTAAGAAAAAAATTAAAAGCTTAGCGAGAGTATTGGAGGAGATCCTAGGAGGTCCCATTCAGCCATGAATTTCAAAACATCAAATACTGACCAGTCCTTGAATTTGTGAAATTCAGTATCAGCTGCCTTTAGATCTCTTCAAAGCTTTGGTATTTCTTTTAAAAATTCATCTTCTAATGACTCATCATAGAAAGAGGTTAATTTTGGAACGGAAACCAATAACTCTTCTTCACTTGCTGATACTAGACTCTTGTGTCAAACAGTACCAAACATATCTGCTACTTCCTTGGTCGCCAATGATCTGATCTGGCCTTCAGAATGAAAACGAACAATACAAGCCAGGATCTCCCTACTGTTTTCTTCTCGCAGAAAGAGTCCAATTAATTGTTCTCCTGCCATTCGCTTCTTTAACCTTATTCTTCTCTCTACCGAAATTCCATATTGGTCTGATTTTAAAAGTGCCTTTTCAATAGCATGTTACACCAAGTGACGGCGCTTCACGTGGAGAAACAATCTTTGGGCCTCTAGGTTTCTCACCACTTTGTCAAGAGTATAGCCTTTAGCCTGCAGATACTGCTGTGTAAGATTAACTTCCTCGAGTAGATCAGCCCAAAGGTAAAGGTAGCATATAAACGTGAAATCACATACCGTATGCTGTACCTTTTGTATCTGAATATTCAAGAGTATTACACAGAGTTTTAATCACCACTGCACATTCATCAAACTCATCTTTCACTGTTTTAACAGCAGCATGATGAGCTCTCCAACTCGTTATTGACAGTCTTTTCACCGACATCCCAGTGGTGTGTTCAATTAGAACATTCCATCGATGAGTGGATGCAGCAAACGAGTACCGAAAAATGTAATACATGAAGCATTTTCTGCAAAAGAGTGTTGACCACACAAGTTAAGTGAATTGCCCACACATATATTAAAAATTGCATTCTTTTAATATTTCTTTTCATAATGGTCTCAACACCTCCATGGATTCCAGACATTGTGGCAGCATTATCGTAACCTTGAGCTCTGAACATCATTATTTCTAGTCTATAAAGTTTTAGATTTTTAAGAATTTCAGAGCTGAGATGCAAGAACACATGTCTCACTTCAACTTTCCCATTGTTGATTTTCACATATCTGATCACTTCGGACATCTGATCACTGTGTGATATTTCAGGTGTACTTTCGAACATAATTTCAAAATACATTGCAGCCTTTAAAGCCATGAAAAGAATCTAATTCACATGATGTGCGAGGACATTTTTATAATCATTTTGGGTTTCTTGTGTAAGGTAAGATGCGGATGCTTTTTCTGTAGATGTACTCGTCTTTAGTCTCATTTGGTGCTCTTTTAGCAATGTGTCATATTTAGATGACATGTCAACCATTTCAAGAAAAATTAAGTAAAGACTCAACTTCGTTGTGGACACGAAAGGCAAGATTTTGTTTTGCAAGAAACAATGTGATATCCAGCAACCTGTGCAGGATATCCCTCCACTTTGACTTCTTCCTGACAATCCCAGCAATACTTTCGGCATCAATTGTTTTGTGTATCCTAAGTCCTGCTGATAGTTGCTCTTCCAATGCCTCATGGTTTTTGTAATTTTGGGCTCAGTTTCCACCACTTATCAAAGCCAGTAACAAATGTGGATGTTGTTTCTGTAACAATAACAGCAAACAATCTGCAGCAAAAACAATACAACAATTTCTGACTGACGAGTGAATAAACCATCCACGACCGCAGTATTTTCTTGCCATTTTGAATCATCCCTTAGATCCATTTATTTTTTTAGCATGCAAACACCTCCTTTAGATTGCGCATTTAGCCTTGTCACTACGCTGAATAGTCCGTCCTTGTTCTGAAACGAGGTGCTTCATATTTTAATAGGTTCAGACCGAAAAAATTTCCCTAAAGGTATATGAGGTACGTATCTAGTGCATCTTTTAAAATGTGCCAGTTTTTGTCATTAGCCATTACACGTACAGTATCGTGGTTTGAATCAAAATTATCACCAAACCATCCATGTCTTTGGATTGGTTACATTTATGAAAAATGTAAATGTGATCGGTTATACTTTTATGAATCTCGGTTGTGTGTGCTCAGATTGCTCTGTAAATATGGAATTTTTCAATTGGGTTTCACCCCTAAAATGGTGTCACCCGGTGCGGTCCGCACCCCCCGCACCCCCCTCGCTACGCCACTGGATATAATTGATAGAATATTAATGAATGCATTTTCCCAACAACCCACTAGCCTCGAGCCTAATAAAAATAATAAGATCATAAAAACTTCGGAATTTTGTTTATGAGACATGTAATAAAAAAAAACATCAATCATTATGTAGAGAATATAATAGCAAAAAACCTTGCAAATTTTGAAGCATGTGGTAATAATACTTTTCCTCATAATACAGTTTGCGTCAGAGATAAATGGAAAATCCTAAGTGGACCACTTTAAAAAGAGAAAAAAATTCAATTAAGCAATATTAGATATATAAGAGTCAAATAAAATGAAATTTAAAGCATATCTATGTGAAATTATCATAAAAGATACGAATTTTCTAGATATTTTTACAAATGTTAAACAATATTGTAGAACATGTTAATTTATAAGAAATCAATAGACTCAGTTTAGGAGAAAAAAAATCTGGCCAAGAAATACAATTAAAAACGGTTATTTACACAATTTTGTAAAATAATTTTCAGCACATTAAAAACATTTAAATATTTATAAAAGTACCGGTAGCTGAAATCTTTCGGAACCAATCATTGCGAATTAGCAGTGAAAATAAATTTACAAGAACAAGTCAAGAATGGCGATTATCTCAGCAAGGCCTTTTCAAACCCAGTTGTTGGGTTCAGCTGTCTATGTTCTATATACCGGTATTCACTTTTCTGCGTGTTAACTTGTCCGTTGGTTCACTAGTCCTGTGTTTGGATGTGTTATGGTGAGTTGTGGGTTTACTTGTCCTGCGTTCATTTGCGCGGCCACCTCAACGGACACAAACCATAAAGTTTATGCAGCATTAACGATCAGAAATCTGCTACAAGTAAACCTATACATACACGGGTAAGCCGCGGCGACTGCGTTGCTGCCCACAGCCTTACTAAACAGAAACATGACAAAGCCGAGGAGGCCACGTCGCTCTAGCTATGCCGACGTATTACTTCAGTGTATCAGAGAATGACTTTGGTAATCAGCAGACCAGATGAGGGAAACGGCGCATGGGCAAAAAAAGGTGCGAAGCGAGAGACTCGGCTACGTAATAGAATTCCACCAGCAACAGAGAGCGACCGATTTTCAAGTGTTGGGTGATGTGTAACGTGTCCTCATAATGAGCAGATCTGGGAAACGTTACCAGCGAACCAGGGGTAATGTTGCGCTATGTTCACTAGAAAGTTGTGCCACCCACTACCACTAAGTTTAAAAAAAAAAAAAAAAAAACTCTTCAGCTCGTCGAAAATGCCGCCCCTCATTATAAATTTAAAAAAAAATTGGGACCTGTGTGGACCACCCCATGTCCTCATAATGAGCAGATCTGGGAAACGTTACCAGCGAACCAGGGGTAATGTTGCGCTATGTTCACTAGAAAGTTGTGCCACCCACTACCACTAAGTTTAAAAAAAAAAAAAAAAAACTCTTCAGCTCGTCGAAAATGCCGCCCCTCATTATAAATTTAAAAAAAAATTGGGACCTGTGTGGACCACCCCCTCCACAGCCCCCTTCCTATGCTAGTGGATTGACTTTTTCTCGACAATTGTGAGTTATAGTAGGCAAATAAGCTATTTAAATGATCTATGGTTGGTCAGCTCTAATTTGATAGATGCTCTAATTTGATAGATGGAAATTAATTATTTAGATGCCACCTAAGTTGACTCTGGTTTGTGGTGAGTAAAATGAGAGGCAGTGTTAGTGATTTTATGTATCTGGATAGAGCCAAGTTGCTTTGTTAGTCATCTGTTTGCAATGGTGTTTATTTCGCTACTGATATATATTTCATTACTTTCCCGCTTTTTGCCTCTTAGTCTTAAATCAAGAGCTATTTATTGAGAAAGAAATCGAAACTGTCACAAATTTTAAGAAAGGAAATTGACAATTTTATTTAAAGTTTTAACAAACATTTCGCACATAACCCCCACACTCAAAATTCTAGCCGCGTTACGTCCGTAATGGATGCACAACCCTGCAAAGGAAAAGCAGCGCCCTGGGCGAATGCGCCCCCTGATATTGAGGTCCCTTGCGAGAACCACCTTTACATTCATTGCTGTGCATGGATCCAGTGAGCTAGAAAGAAATATCAGACAAAGTAGATAGATCTATAAAATTCAAAAAAAAATTATTTAAATCTAAATATATCCAATTGGGCAACTTTTATAACGTATCTTTGAAGACAGAAGAGTTCTCCTTGTTTTCCCACAATGGCGTCATTTATGACAAAATATTCATGAAATGTAGGCTACTTTTTTTTTTTTTTATCTTGTTCAATTTTGTTAAATGGTTATTGTACATGAACAAAAAGACGCTATTTTGGGCCTTCAGTTCCATCAGATAAAGAGGAAGTTTTAATTTTATATCACTAGAAATAATTAATCGCGCTTAAATTTCATTGCTTAAACTTGCCTTAAGTTAGGAGGGCTTAACTTTGATTAGAAAATTGAAACTTTTTGTAAAAATAAACCAATGGCATAGAGTTGAATAAAGCTAATTTTTTTAAGAATTATAACACCAAAATCATATTTTTAGCTGTTGTAGTTTTAAAGTACGACTTAATTTGTCCTTTTTTAACATGGACCGCATCTCCATTTTCTGGTACCCAATTCCGCTGTTGGCGTCACGAGCTATATAATATAATTCATGTTTTAATGATAATTTTATTTTCAGAACTAATGCTGTATTAAAAAAATAAGTTTAATAATGTTAACAATTATAGATAAATTGTAGCTTATCTAAGTTGAAGCTTAATGATGACAAAACGGAAGCACTCCTCATCCACAATCACACATCATCCTCTACCTCAACTCTTCCTACCTCATTTCAAGTAGGTAACTCTGACGTACGATTTACACACTCTGCTAGGAATCTTGGTTATATTCTTTCTAACAACATGTCTCTCGATAAACACATATCTCACATTTGTCGTTCAGCATACACCACTATCTGTCAGATCAGCTCCATACTATACGCCGCTACCTCACAGTTAGCACTACAAAAACTCTAGTCTGTGCTCTTGTTCTCTCTCGTCTTGACTATTGCAACTCTCTTCTGTCAGGTTCACCAAAACACTGCATAGAAAAACTGCAGAAAGTTCAAAACTCAGCTGCTAGGCTAGTTTTAAAGGCAAAAAAACGTGATCACGTCACTCCACTACTCCATTCCCTTCATTGGCTACCTATACAGGCACGCATTGACTACAAGTTGTCTGTTCTCTGTCACAACTTTTTCTTGGATTCCTGCTCTTCCTATCCAACCGAACTTCTTTCTGTCTATTCACCCCCTCGACAGCTTCGCTCCTCTGCAGACATGCATATTCTGTCCGTTCCCAAGACACACACTAAAACATATGGTGAACGATATTTCTCTTTCTGCGCCCTCAAACAATGGAATTCTTTGCCACTACACATACGCAATTTACCAACCACCCAGGCCTTCAAAACTGCACTCAAAACATATCTTTTTAAATTATACTACCCTGAATGATTCCCCTCCTCTGACCAATAAATGATCTTGCTGGGTGCCGTCAATGGTTTGCCTTGTAAAAGTTATGTGGTGGGGTGGGTGAATATACATTGCTGTTCTTTATTTCATAAATGTATTTTATTTTAATGTCATAATTATGTCTCTTTTGATAAAATTTTTATGTACTTTCAACTTTGGCACATGACTAATTAAGTAAAAATTTTCCCTGACCAATGGTGTTAAAAGTTTTTGCACACGGCAAACTCCTATGAATGAAACTTGAGGTAGTTGGTAGTACTACGGCATAGCATTATGCAAATGACTGTGGTTTCCCATGACTTTTTGCACACGGTCAATTCTGATCGCTAATAATATGGACTCTACCGGTTTTTTAAAGCTCAAATTTAAAAATGTTTTCAAAATGCATTCTGAAACACAAGTTATAAAATATTTTGAGGTATATAGAGATAATAATGAATATTTCCTAAGCTTAGTATCTGCGTTTTCCACCATTTAAAAGGGGGCGGGATCACTAATCAAAAATGGCCTGTGCGACCTTTGCATAATGAGGTCAACGTTGAGGAGAATTGTGAAAATGTTTCAAGAGCTATCTCAATGAAATTTTGCACTCGTGTACTTCAAAAAATTATGCAGGCCTACTTTTAATATTAATATGAAAGACCTACTTTGAATATTTAGACCGAATTTTTTAATGCGAAGAGGCCTTATATTGACTTAAGATTTTCCTCACTTAAAGTTGAGATAAAGAACAAATTAACTCAATTGGAATGTTGTTCAACATTTTTCCTAACGTTAATTCAATAACTACAGCAACAGCAGTTAATGGTATTGACCAGATGAGCTTGTGTAGATTGGTTATGTTAATGTATGCATTTATGTTGTAGTTAGTTGGACAAATTTAATACATTTCTTTTGTTTTAAATGATCATCTAAATGGTTTATCATAATAACTTCAGTACTAGTTTATAATTTTTTTTGTCTTTCAGTTCCAATACAAGCTAAGAAGCAGTCAGAAAGATGATGCTGACCTGATTGTTGGATCTCAGGCAAAGACCATGCTGCAAAACAAAGAAAAGTACAGCCCCAGAGACAAGGGGGTTGTGGAGTTCTATGCTTCTGTTGGAAAATATTTTGAGATGGTGCTTGACTACCTTCTAAAAAAGACTTCCCTATCAGATCCTGCACTTCAGAATGCTTCTGTATTTGATCCAAAAAGGTTAAACAACACCAGCTAGAATACTTCCTTACCAGATTCCCCATTCTGATCCCCAGAGGGACTGATGTTGACACCATCTATGAAGAGTTTGATAGGCATCAGCAGAGGAACATTGAGGATGGGGTAAGAGTTGACAGGATTTGGCAAACAATTTGCCAAAAGCACCCAGCCCTTAAGAATCTTGCCCATGTAGTGAAAGGGATCCTCACCATACCTCACTCCAGTGCTGCGTGCAAGAGAATATTCTCTATGTTCCTGAAAACATGCGCAGACCAGGGAAAAAAATAATGGCACAAAAACAACAGAGGCCTTGTTAGTCCTCAAGAGAAAATCAGGAAGCTGCTAGGACTTGGATGAAACTTTCAGTGCAAAGATTTTATAAAACTAAAGCATCTAGACCTAGATGAGCCACACAGTGGAATCTGACTATAATAATAACATGTTTGTGGCTCTTTAGGGTTAACAACACATGGTCAAGGGCTTACCAATAAGTATTACATTAAATTACAATTTATTTACAACTGTAGGATGTTATAAACTATAATTATCATAAGGTAGATATTTTAAAAATAATACAATTTTGTTAACATTCACAAGTTTTAGTTTTATAGTTAATGAAAATTCACAATATTTAGTTTTAATCTCAAATGTATTAAAATTGATAGCCAGTATAAAAATGTATGAGTGTGTTTGTATGACAATGTCAGAATTAATTTATGATACAGATTAGAGAACACATTCTTCAATGAGTGACACTCAATGTGAAGGAGTTTACCATCAGGATACCATTTGGATAGCTCTGCTCAGGACCATAAAAGTTACCCATGACGTTTTACCATTGCAGCTTTTTTTGCTACATTTCAACACTATAAGATAAGATAAGGTAAGATAAGATTCTTTTCTTTATCTAAATAATGTGTTTTGATTACATTGTATCTATTCATTTTTAGCACATATCTAGCAAATATTCTTTCTAAGGCAAAATTTTTAAACCAGAGCAATTTAAACACATCTAATGTGTGTTTTAAGTGCAATAATCGGGCATCATATACCACAGAATTTCAATCCCTTAATGACAATATTAACTTTAATTAAGAGCGATTGTTTGATTTTGTTAAAGCTAGAGGAGCACTCTGTTAAATTCAAACAGACTGGGGAACAAATAAGTGCATAACTTTCAGTGTTAACTTTGAGGGTAAGAATTCACCCTTATTGAGCTCATCTAAAGTATCTGTCGTGTCATGTTTAAAACAGAATGTTTACTTAATGAACTTGAGTAATAAGTTTATACTAGAGGTGTGATTAGAATATTAAATATAGATTGGAAGTATAGTTAGAATATTAAATTTAGACAAGAAAAATGGTAAAAATATTAAGTTTAGAATAGAAGTGTAAATTATGTTTAAAATTGTATTCCTCCAGATGAGTCTCCTCTCAAATTTGGTTGGTTGAATGTATAAATGAAAGCCATGGAGATGACTTTTAAAAATTTCACATGAAGATGTCAGAACTAAACATTGAAAACTTCACATGCAGATGACCAAGATGGACATTGTAAACTTTATATGAAGATGTGAGAACTGGACTTTGAAAATATCACATGCAGATGACCAAGCTAGAAATTGAAAACTTCATATGAAGATGTCAAAACTGGAATTAAAACTTTACTATGAAAAAGATGACCTATTGAAGTAGGTTTTTAAAAAATTGTGCCTACAATTAAAAAAAAACAAAACAACAATAAAACTACAACTATAATACGAAGTTTAACAGCATTCTAAAGATTAATTCACATGAGCATTCTTATTATTGGTATTATTACACACGTGAAGACATTACCTACAGAAATACAGAGGATACCATCTTACTATTACAGTAAAACTTCCATTTTGCTACCTTTAAATTGCCATTGAAACGAGTAAGTTATTTGGTGGGGGTCTTAAAAAAGAGGTAGGACATTTTCAAAAAACGACACTTAGAAAGTTAAGTAAACAAGTAAAAAAAATACTCATACCATTAAGTATAGGCATCAGAATTATAGATTAAACTCTGTCTCACAACCAATATAAACTCATATTGTCTCTAAACTCTGTCTCACAACCAATATAAACTCATATTGTCTCACAACCAATACAGTCATTATCTTCCTATTCCTCATTAATTCCAATGCTGGTTTGGTAGTTGTTTAAAAACATGTGTAAGTGCTGAGTACATGCTTAGAGTTATAACTATTTATGTATAAGATAAGCACATTAATTGTTGTAATTATTTTTATTCTGTCATTGAATAGTTTTTTTTTATTGAAAGAAATCTGTTATTTCTGTTTGTTTTCATGATCCCCCCACCCGTGCATGTTCTTTTAGTATGTCTCTTTGAACACCAGACATGGTGTCAGCAAGGTCTGAAAGGCCCCTGCTCAGGCCATAACTGGCCATCTCCTTGGAGTATTTCAAAAGACAAATTTACGGTGCAAGCGTTATTTCCCCTTCACTATTTCCTAGCTACTTTAGTGCATCGCCTGCTGTTAAAAGTCGTAAACGAAACTGTTTTTCTCCAAGCGCACAAATATAGCATTGCTTTGGAATCTGACTTTTTCAGGTGCTAGGTCGTAAAATTGAATTATTTGAAGGTTGCAAGTCGCATTCTTGAGGGAGTCGTTTAAGAGAGGTCTTTATATATTACAAAGCATTGGTGAATTTTTTTTCGGTCATATGTTGGAGGAAGTCGTTTAAGAGAGGGTTGCAAAACAGAGGTTTTACTGTATTGGAAAGACTTTACCATCACCTAGACAGCTCTAAAAAATATGCTAGGGTGCTTTCTTGGAAGTGCTGGGTGGCCGAGTGGTCTAAACTGAGCAAATCTCAAGTTGGTGGTCGGGAGTTCAATTCCAGCCAAAGCCCAGTCAAGCACCCAGCGTAGATGGGGACACTTTAACTTTGGTCGGCAACTTATCTAAGAAGGAAACTCAAACCCGGTGATGGTGTCCCCTACAGGCGGCAAACAATGAATCATTCAGACAACCCCTGCGATGCCCCGGATGCCATCACTGAGAGCGCAGTGAGCATGCTAAAATAGCATGGATACTGTAAGGAAACCTTGCTTACTCTCTGCTAACCTTCATCTATATCTGGCATTCACTAAGGAAACAACTCAGGCGATAACATCTGATGATTATAGTCTTGTTCTTTATTGTTGTTCTCACAACTCTGACTCGCCCTCTTCCTCTACCGTCGGAGCTCTCCCTCCCTGTCTGCCCTCTGTCCGGCCGCGCTCCCCCTCAAACCTAACCGTCCCCTCTTATAGGTCCACCAGCCAACCGAGGCGTCTCTAGAGATTACTCCCCCTACCTTCTTAAGTCTTGATTTATCTGCTACGCGCCAAACACCTGGACTGAACTCTGCCGTGGGTTTTGCCCCTCATCCCTGCCCGCTGCATTCCTCGCCTTAATTTATTTGGTCAGTCTTCGACTGTGGGTTTACCCCGCTCCGTTGACATCCATTGTATTCCACGTCTTAATTTATCTGCTACCCGCCAAACACCTGGACTGGCTCTGCCGTGGGTTTTGCCCCTCATCCCTGTCCGCTGCTCCGTTGACATCCAACCTGGACTGAGACTGAACTCTCTACAATACTTAGCGCTATATAAGTATTCAATCAATAAATCTTTGACTACTGGTCAGCATTTAACACTATCCAACCACACCTTATGATTAAATAGCTTTATATGTTAGCTTTTCAAGTAGCCAGAGCCCAAGCGTTACTGATGATGCTATCATTGCTTAATATCTGAAGGGGAAAGCATATACCACAACTTACTAGCTTTATCAGTTGGTGCAATGAAAATTTTCTTTAGTTAAATATCTCAAAACTGAAAGAAATGGTTGTAGATTTCCAAAGGGGGAATCACCCAATTACAGATCTCACAATAAATAATCACAGTATTGAGGAAGTAGACACAAAAGTATCTAAGTATCATCACTAATAATAAGCTGACAGGGCATGACTTGGACCCAAACAAAAACAGCAGAAAACCTATTAAACACATGGGAGAGAAAATTTCTGCGGGAAATATATGACAAAGGATGAATATGGATGGAGAATACGTACCAACCCGAAATTGTACAGTCTATATCAGGATCCCACGCTAGTAGCAGAAATAAAAAAAGGGCAGGCTACGCTGGGCACTTAAAGAGAATGCCAAATGACAGAAGAAGCAGGTACATCACCAAACCCCAGAAGAAAACGGCTCAAAGGCAGACCTAGGCTTAGATGGATGATGTGGAAAAAGATCTACAGCAGCTGGTAATCCAAGCATGGAAAAGAAAAGCATTAGTTATGTCTGAGTGGAAGGAAGTAGTGAGGCAGGCCAAAGCCCTACATGGGCCATAGCGCCACAAGGATGGATGGATGACTTGGCATGAACACAGCCAAATTTTTTATTTAAAAATCAACCAAAGACTTTTCTATCTTTAAAAAATGTACTATTTCGTTGTAAACAAACAAGTTATTAACTTATTATACAATGCAACAATTGGAAGCCTTCTAAATTTCCCATTACACTGCAGCTCTATCAGCTCCCATCTACAAATTTGCAGGTGCAGTTTCCACATCTATGACATAGGTTGACTTGGTTCAACATTGCTTGGCAACAAGAAAAGGGAGACAAGTTGCATGTGTGTCTCCCTTAAGCACAGCTTCACTTGAAATACCTTCACTGCATCAGGCATATCAGTGATCAAGTGGTCCCGTGCCTGGAGCTGCAGGTTCAAGTCGCTTTTTATTTTTAACCCGAAAAACTGTGGAGTCTTTCCCAATGCTGTCCATGAATTGAGAGATTTCATCAATCAGCTGGAAAAATCTACTAAGAACTTTTATCAGACTTAGCCACCGCACCTCTGTATGATAAGGCATGTCGCCGAACTCTTGAGTCTATTTCCAGCAAAAAAATATAGAAATTACCTGTGATTTAAACCTTTGGCTCTGATAAAGTTGACGGTTTGTGTAACAGTGCTCATTACACCTTCCATGTTGAGGACTTTACCACACAGCGAGCCTTGGTGTATGATGCAGTGATATGCTACCAATCCACCAGTAAATTTATCCTGCATTTTTAACCACATCCTTCCAACTAACTAGTCCCCTTTTTTCGCTGTTCATCACCAGTGCTCCATCTGTTGTAAGTCCAGCTAGCTTGTCCCAAGGCAGGTTCATGTCGGTTAAACTTTGACATACATTGTCAAACATTTCTTGTCCTGTCATTTCTCACGCATGGATTCCATGTGCAATATTTCTTCTGTAACATTAAAACTGGAGACCACTCCACAGATGAAGATAGTCAGCTGTGCAGTGTCAGTCGTGTCATTACTTTCATCGACAGCAAGTGAGAATGCAATAAAGTGTTTATCTTTTTTGATCAGCTAGTGTTTTCACATCAATGGCCATCTCACAAGCCCGATCAGCAACGGTATTTCTGCTAAGGCTTACATTTGCAAACATCTGCTTTTGTCTGAACACAAGACGTCACACACTTTCATCATGCAGCACTTCACAAGCTCCTCCTGTAAATGGTTGGCCTGATTTTGCAAGCTCCTTCACCACAATAAAACTTGCTTTCACAGCAGCTTCAGTATGTGATTTTGCTTTGGTGAAAAACATTCATCTTCAATTCTTCTACCTTCTGTTGCTTCTACTCTGCATTCAGGAATTTTAACTAGTCTTGATGTTTAGTCTCAGATTATATTCCTTGATCACAGCCACATTATCTCCATAAAGTAGGTACAGATTGATAACACATTAGCCATAGCAGGAAAGTGTGATGTAATATCCAGGCTCTACACGACTTTCATTTCTTATGCGCCTATCCAAAATGAGCAACTGAATGTTGCTAGGTTACTGTAACGACAAACATCCACTCACTACACAACTTTTATTGTTGCTTATTTTGATAGAAAAAGCGAAAACGCTCTCAGGTAGCCTATCCTTGGACAAGGCAGATTATTAGGGAATATGATTTGCACTTTATATTGCAGGGCCATGAAAAATATTTGAGCCTAAAATTCTCTCTCATGCCTGATATAATTGTACGCTGGTCAAGACCTCTCAGGCCTGATATAATTGTACGCTGGGCCTGATTTGGCCACTGGCCTTAAGTTTGACATGTATGATATAGGAGTACCTTTTTTCTTTAAATTTACTAATGCTTCTTTTGTTATAATGGTTTTTTTTCAGATGCATAAATTTGATGTAGACATTGCAGTCTTTGTTACATGTAACAATAACCAACATATATTTTTATCTTCAATGAGTCTTGCAGCCAAAGTGAAGTAAATGAAGTACATTAAACAGTTGAAGTAAATGAATAAAAATACTATTGTAAAGGGACAGTAAATAATATTATTTAAATATATTGTTTTTTCCACTTCCAGGTTAATGCATTCTACACAAGTGACTTGATGTTGAAATCCAAGATGTTTCAGTAAATCTATATGATAGATTCTTGGTTGACAGCTGATTGAGCACCATTTCTTGGCTGGCAGCTGAATATACCCCATATCGGCAGACACCTACATGTACACTATACCTTGGCTGACACCTCAATGTACACCACACCATCTTGGCTGACGTCTGAATGTACACCACACCGACTTGGCTGACACCGGAATGTTCACCACACCATCTTGGCTGACACCGGAATGTTCACCACACCATCTTGGCTGACACCGGAATGTACACAACACCATCTTGGCCGAATGCTGAATGTACACCATATCATCTTGGCTGACAGCTGAATGTACACCACACCATCTTGGCTGACACTGGAATGTACACAACACCATCTTGGCCGAATGCCGAATGTACACCACATCACCTTGACTCTCATCTGAGTCTACAACACACCATCTTGACTGACACCTTAATGTCTCAACCCAAGTAAACAAATTTATGAAATTATTAATAAAATAAATTTCTACTAACACACAACTAAAATTTTTAGACTTTTCAATCAACCTGTTCATTGTTTCAATCACTCAAACTTTAACATTAATGGTTTTAACCTATACTACTTTTCATTTGTAATTCAAATAAATGTCTCCTTGTTGCTGTATGAATGTGCTGCTCCACAAAAACTAATAATATAAACTTTTTAATTACCCTAACCTGTCTTGGCATGAAGAATGAATGATAAAATGTATTACCTTGACCAGTTGGTTGAAATGAACTAATGCTCAGTTCAGACCATCAAATTCTCATCAAATTTTTGTACATAGATTTGCTGCAATTTTTGCATGAAGCCTTCTCATAACTTTAATTTAAAATAACTATTTGATCATATTTTGATGGAGTGCACATTTGTTAATATCTGCATGATTATGCACCCTCCATATCACATGAACAAACACTAAGAAGAATTTCATCAATCTAGGTCACTAGGTCGTGTTTACATTGACTAAGCTAAGTTATCAAAACAACAGCAGCCTCCAAATAATAATAATGTACTTAATTTAGAAAAAGATGTAATAGAAAAATTAGACAATAAATGGGCGAAGGGCATGATGTGATTGAAAGGTATTTATAAATAGGCTTATTACTTGTACAGCATATATACTATAACCCTGTAACTGTAACACTAATGACTACTTTGTACTTCCAATTGGATCAATGAGAAATTTAATCGGCTCGAGCTCCAGGCAAAGAAAATATTGCTCCTCGGCTTCGTAACCCTGATTACAAATAACAATTAGAAATTTAACTCTCCTACCCCCACCCCCCTTTTTTGTTTTTAGTGCTATCATAGCAAATGGATGCCCCCTTAATTAAATTAAAGAGTTCAACTTTTTAAATTATTAAACTTACTATAGGCGCAGTATAGGTTTGTTATTATATTGTTGTTCTGTGGCGACCCCTTAGGTCCACTTTTTAATAATTTCCACAGAAAATGTAAAATCTTATTTTATTATTGTTTGAGTCATGTTATAGACATTTTTTTTTTTTGGGTAGAATGTAGAAAAATGAAAAACTTGACTTTAGATATAATAAATATTTAAATAAGGACCCTTCAAATGAGATAGAATCATAGTAAAAAGCTTAAATTTCTCAAAAATACTGTTATATTGTACTAGTAAAGTAAAACTCTCCTGAACATTCATAAAATAAAAGTTCATTAATTAAAAAAATAATCAATATAATTTTTGAATTGATTTAATGGGAATTTTAGGTGCTATTTGACAAGTTATGAGATACCGTTAGTTAAAAAGAGAATTAGCAGTACTCTTCTTCTTGGTCTGATCAACTGCCAGTGGAAAATAGGCCATTAACTATTTTCTTTCCATTACTTCCATTCACTAGATATCTTCTCAAGCTCTTGACAATTTTTATAACCCGGTATATTTTTGTTGACATCCCTTTACCAAGTTTAGGAAAATCATTCCTGATTTATGTATAAAAATGAACAGAACACTCATTTGTAGTACACTGCATTAGATTTTAAAAATTATATCGAGTACAATTATGTATACCTTTTTATACTGGTACTCTAATTTAAACTATAAAAGATAATATTTTAGGGAGTGTTAATCTCCTTTTTAAAAAACACCTGATTTAAAATATACAAATACAAGTCCAATCACAAATACAAGTTCAATCACAGATTTCACAAGAACTCTGAAACAAAATTGCATAAATTTTATTAAAAAATAAGCAGTGCTGAATGAAGTTATCGATAAGCACTACCATTAGTTGCAGTATTTGTATATTTGAAAATAGGATGTCACAATCATCTTTGACAATGAAAATCTTGTCGTTTCATTGTCTCTCAAGTTAGGGGATTGTAATGTGTCTCTAGTGTTTAATAATTTATGGAAAAAAAAATACATTTTATTTATTACTCATAAAAATATATAAAATACATATTATAAAGCTATGATCACACTCATTTTAAAGTATAAACATTTATTTTTTCCAGTTATTAATGTAACGTTTATAACACAAATCACTAGAGACACATCACTAGACAAAGGACTAGCAAACTAATCACTAGCAAAACTTCACTAGGCAAAGGACTAACAAACAAATCACTAGTGACACATAACTAGACAAGTGACTAACAAACTAATCACTAATTACTAATTACTCAAGACTAGTCAATTGACTATTTATCAAATAACTAGTGACATCACTGTAAAAGATACTAAAAAACAAATACTAGACAAGTGACTAAGACTGGAAAGCTTAAAAATAAATTCATATTTATACAACTCTAATAAAGAATGTTCTAAGAACTATAACAATAGTTTTTAGTGAATAGACAAGAGGTGGCTTTGACTGAATGAATGATTTAACAAAAGTGCATCAGTCGTAAATTTGAATTTTTTGTTGATTATGATAAGAATCATGAAGATTTTTACCTATAGCAAGTAATTAGGTGTGGTGAATTTTAAAAATAAAAGTAGGATGGGG
Source organism: Lymnaea stagnalis (assembly GCA_964033795.1). NCBI lineage: Eukaryota > Metazoa > Mollusca > Gastropoda > Lymnaeidae > Lymnaea > Lymnaea stagnalis. Next base: position 2,479,272 of record CAXITT010000011.1, read on the forward strand.
GAGGGATGTCCCGTTTAGGTTAAAGCCTTTGAATACTTATACGTATAAAAATATTCTATCTTCAAAAAGTTTGTTATTTATGACTATTTAAAACAATTTTCAAAGAGCAAATAAAAAAGTCTCGCTAAATCATGAAATTTTTTAAAACCAAAAACAGTTTTTAGTGATTAAAAGTTAATGCTCACAATGTGCTTTCCATTCACCAAGATGATCCATAAGGGAAAAAGAAATCCAAGTGTTGGGGGATAAAGAACCAAGTGGAGCATGACATAATAAGTATAACTCTAGAAATATAAATTTAACATTATCAGAATGTTTAAATTAAACGTGATAAATTTGAACTTTCTATGAGGGCTCTATTGAATGATAGCCTGAAGGGCAAGGTTGAGAACGCAATATGTTCCCGAATCAAAGGCTAGTAATTGTTATTAATGCTAACAATTATAAAGTAACTGATCTTACTACTAACGTATAAACTAACTTGAAATTTTAAAAATAATTTAACAATAATAGGATTTAAATATCTGTTACCGGTAAAAAAATATCATATCAGTTTATAAATGTAAAAAAATAAAAGCTATTTTTAATATTTTCTGGATAAATTATTTACAAAAAAATAAAACATGCATTAAAATCAAATTTACAGTAAAAATTTAAAAAATATTGAAGTTATAATAATATTGTACAGGATATCCCAGAAGAGTTCTATTTATAAGTATAAAGTCATATACTTCTATTAAAATGTATATTAAAAAAGTATTTTAAACAATTAAAAAATGTAAAATTATTTACAGAAAAATAACACACGCACAAATAAAATTAAATTTAGCATAAAAGAATTGTTAATTCACTGAATACTAGTAAAATAAATTAAATGTCTGGGGAAATAGAGATTATTTTCCTCCCTCGATTTTGCAAAATACGGTCAAAGGGAAGCAACCATTAAAATAAACAGATTTTTAAAGATGACAGCGATAGCTTCCCATTAATTTTTAAGTTTATTTTTAAGATTCAAGAAAGTTAACTCTTGTCACCTTGGTGAAAGATCGTATTTAATTGGTTACTGTTCCTAATTCTTTATGAAAGTATGGGAGCTAACTGCGGCTATCTTGATGGACAAAATAATTTTTTGAGTTGTCTCTAAATGAGTACTCTTTTATATCAAAAGTTTATTAAAATCAACAATTTTATTAGCTTTCCTTAGGATAAAGAATTCTTTTGTTTTGGTAGTGTTTCTTGCTGCATCCATGTACTGGCATCTTTGTAACTTTTGGGGGTGTGATGTTGCTATTCTAACAGCGGTACCTAGCTGATGCTGTGGTTTGAATTATAGATAAAGAATAATAAGGATAACTTTGTCAGTAATTTTCAAGATACAAAACAAACATTACTTTGTTCTGTACTATGTTATTATATGAATGTGTGAGGATGGGGGTACTGTTTGACAATGTTTGAAGTCAAATTATGTATTATAGGGATAGGTGTAAGTTAATTAGGATTAATTAAATTAAAATCAAGCTATTTAATTTAGTTTTCAACAAAATTTTATGTAAAAATA
>CAXITT010000011.1:2493363-2503746 GCA_964033795.1 Lymnaea stagnalis
CCAAACCCTTTTCATAATAATAGTAAATAAGTTTTGTTTACATTTTTCATTTCTACTCAACTAATAGTGTGATATCTACTTCTTAGCCCTATTATTAGCTTTCTTCATGGTAGTATAAAATTCGTAAATGGTTATAAAAAATAGAATGCATTATTTATTTGTTTTAACTTAAACTAATGTGTATTTATAAAATGATTGTTATATTATTATTTTTCAGTTAGCCCAATGTCAAATGTAAACAATGCTGTATCCATGGCTATTATTTTGTAGACAATCAGCTGAGTTCCCTTTTCAATGAAAAGTTGAATTAAAAGTTATTGAGGACTATTGCTTTCTATTTTGATGTCTTTGAGCTAAATCAATTAAATTTAAATATATTTTGACAGCATCTATGATGGGCAGAAGCAGATGAGTATGATTATGATGACAATGACTGTGGGGCTCAAAGTGGATTTGTGCATTTAGACCAGACATAAAAAGCACTCTAATTTACTGCAATGTGCAGGACAATGAACCAAACAAACTTTGTTTTATAAAATTGGTATAACATCATTGAAGAGTTTTATCAACTAAGAGGATTTATTATGAATACAGTACTTATTAAAGTACTTATTATTTTACACAACTGTGGTCCAGGGAATCCTTATATGATGAAATATGACTAAGGACAGATTCATGGCCACACTGAGTTTCCAAAAAGTTTCTGATACTGAAAATAAAGGAGACAAGCTGTGCAAAATTGGGAGACTCTTATGTTCCTTAATGCAAAATAAAAAGAACTGTATCAACGTCATGAAAATGCAGCAATTAATGAACACTTTAGGGAACATAGGACATTATGACATTTAGGCTGCGTTCTCTCCCCTGTACTGTATACAATATATACCAATGATATTCAAAGCTCAAGCGACACCGTTCCAATCTTAAAATTTGCTGATGATGCCACCATCATTGGCTTAATATCTGAAGGAGAAGGCTTATACCGCAACTTAGTAACAAGCTTTATCAATTGGTGCGATGAAAATTTTCTCCTGCTGAATGTCTCAAAAACAAAGGAGATGTTGATTTCAGGAGGGAGGAACACCAGATTACAGATCTCAACATAAAAAATCAAAGTGTAGATAAAGTAGATGCATATAAGTACTTAGGTGTCACCATCAATAATAAGCTAACATGGCATGAGCACGGCCAAATGCTGTATAAGAAATACAGAAAGACTGTTCTACCTCAAAAAAAAAAAAAGTACAATTTCTGCGTAAACAAACAAGTCGTTAACTTATTCTACAGTTCAACAATTGGAAGCCTTCTCAATTTCAGTATTACCTGCTGGTGTGGGAATTCAATGTATGATATTAAAAACAACATAAACCAACTAATCAAGAAAGCTAGGAACATAACACAAACTAAACATCTTTCACTGGAAGAACTATTTGAAGAAAGATGTTATTGTAAAATTAAACACATTTTGGATGATACATCCCACCCTCTTCATCACAGACACTTAGGATTGGCCCGTTCGGTACGAATTCTTTCCATCAGGGCAAAGACTGAATAAAAAATATAAAAATTCTTTTGTTCCCTAATCTGTACGAATTTACCAGCGTGCTCCCCCTTAAGTCACAAATCTAAATAAGAACTAATAAGTCCCTGATATAGCTAAGAGAACTCACTGAATGGCTGCTAGTGAAAAATTTATAACAAATGTCTTGTGTTCAAATTTTTTATATGGGTTGAAAATGAACAATGCAATCATAAAACATTTCCATTTGTTTGGATCAATAAAAGAATCTTATCTTATCTTTGACGATGTACCAGTTACTTTAAAGTCTGACATTTTTACATATGCACTGCAACATGACAATAACAAACAAACTTTAAATTGGATTTCCAAAACAAGGGTAAAAGGGTCAGAATATATATCAGACCCTTTGTTTGTGATACATTTTTATGTTTTAATAAAGAAAGAAATTGTTTTCAAGAATGTATATGCATCATCTGGATGACAGATTAGATAATCTGATCGATATCTCTGATATAAAATAAATTAACTTATTAAAATGTACCCTTTTTCTTAGCTTTTATTCTAATTTAATTCTTACTAATAATTTTTTAAGCGATAATTACATGCATATGTTATATATGTTAACACCTAATATCAATTAAAGAGCATCACCTAATATCAATATAAGAGCATGCAATTACCTTTAGCTACAAAATTACACATATAAGACACTTTGATAGTTGTAATATACAAAAAATTGAAAAATCTGCTGTTTTTTTTGAGAGTTAATAAACTGCAGTAACTACAGTAAATTAAGTTTTATAACATGCTCAAAGTGAATGATTATTCCTGAGGATCTGTGTTGAATGCCATACTTTATAATTTTTTGCTTTTTATTCACTTGCATTGTAAATGATTTACACTAATTTTACAAGTTAGAAGAGAAAGGTGATTTTATGATGAATTATAATATTGTAGGCTTACATAATTAATCTATTCTACAACATCTCTTTGGTTAATGGAATTGTTTTCCAATGTGGGGTGTACAAGCCACCTTATGTACACACCCCACATTATGCATACACATCACAAGGTGACATCCAACTTGGTGCAGTTTGAAGATTATGGGAAACATATTAACTCAGAGATAGGCATATATTTACATTTCAAGGGGCAGCGAGTTGAAAAGAACCTTTCATCTTTTTGATGATTAGGTCGGGTAAGCTCTTGTGCATATTTATCTTCCATCGAGTGCCTTCCTAGGTGGCAGATAAGGGAAATCTACAGCATATGATGGCTACTAAGGAAATAAAATACCAGGGATGGACTAAAATAGAATCTTCTTGGAAGTGTGGGGATCCAAAAATAAAGGCACTACCTAGAGAGCTTAAAGGAGCAGCCCCCAGATGGTTGAGGGCTAACAACGCAGCCATGTAAAAATATGTTACAAAATCCAAACCACAAACAAGAACCAGGAATGATACTAATGGACATCGTATTAGGACTGTGATCCTGAAGTTAATAAGCCTGGTTAGAGAAGGAGCCTTAGCCAAACTAACAGAGTAACTAAAACAAAAAGTTAAATGACTATTGCTGCATTACAAGAAATTAGATGGAAAATTTCAGACATCCTCAGAACTTTTGTCAGGTAAATAGAAAAAACAAGAGAGAGAGCGAAACAAGCAAAAAAAAATTAAAAATGGGGAGAGGCAGCAATCAGGTTAGGTAAAAGGAACTGAGCAAACCTGAAAAAAGATGCATTGTTACGCTGCATCCCCTTTTCAGAAAATTAAAAAAATATAGTCAGTGTTGTTTACTAAGGCTGGCTTAAACACCCCCCCCCCCGGCCCAGATTAAACAAGATTTTTAGAAATTTAAGCTATACCATGTTATATGTTTTACAAAGGCAAATGTATATGATGGACAGTGATGACCAGCACAAACTGTAAAAAACTTCTTCAAATCACTACAGTCTAAACTTTAACATGTTTTTAGGTTTTCATTCTAAAATATAGCCTATACTATAATAAGGGAAGATAAGAAAGTGTTAATTATCTCATTTTTTTACAAAATAAAATAGCTTTCAATTAAGACATGGATGTGTTTATTCATGCATACAGCACAACTAGCAGCATTTATTAGGAATCCTATCAGCATTATATATAAGGAACTGATCACAGAAAAGGTACTAGAAGGGCACAACAATTTGAAGGGATGCTAAATGGCTCTTATGGTGGAGCCAATGAGGATTACAAACTACAACAAGAACTGTACCCTTTGGTCAGCCAACCAACTATGAAACAAAAAGCGTGATCTTTACCATGAAAAATAATAAAGCCCCAGGAACCGACCTTATCACTGTGGAACTTATAAAACTAAGTGAAAACGAACTGCATAGACAAATATAGAGCTTCATATCAAGAATTTGGCAGGAAGAAGAGAAATGCCAAATAAAAAGGGGTACTGCGCTCAATTCACATGAGAGGATCTAAACTGGAATGCTCAAATTACAGAGGAATCTTCCTAATTAATGTAACCTACAAAATCATCAACAAATTAATAGCAAGAAAACTGAAAAGGTTTACTGAACATATTCTAGGTGACAATTTGAATTCAGACAGAATAGACCCACCACAGATCATATTTTGACCACCAGATGTCTCCAGAAGAAATGCTAAGAATACAATATCCCCATACACCAACCATATGTGGACTACACAACAGCTTAGAAGAGGAAATATCCGCAAAGTGCACTATAGAAACTTGGAGTTTCTAACAAACTTACCTGGTTTATACATGACGATGGCTACCTCCAAAAAAGAATCAAAGTACAGGAAGAGTACTTGAGGAATTTTCATATTAATCAGGGCCACTGAGTCAAGGACACTCACTGGCATGTATCCTATTTAACATCCCTTTAGAAAGCGTTATAAGAAACATGCATGTGCGCACCAAATGAACTATCACAAACAACTTCCAGAGAAACATACATGTGAGCACAGGATGAACTATCACAAACAATGTATCAGAATATCAGAAACAGTCAGACAAAAGAAGAGAACCTGTTCAATACCAAGAAAATCCTCAGAAAAATACAGTCCTAACAACAAGTTTGTAGTGGCTTGGTGGCTAAAGAGGTGCTGCCCCTTAGCGCTAGACTTGGACCAAAACCATCATTATTGCGTGAGCCTGTGCTGGCAGACAAAGAGCGTGCATAGTATCTGCCGAAAATGGAAGCACTTAAAGGGCTACCAGCTGTGGAGAATCTGCAGCTGGAAATAAAACGGCAGAAACAGGGTAGGGAGCATGATTACATGTTGCCCTTTAAGGATACGAGGCATGAGGTGGGTAGTGGCAACTCATGCCAATGGTTCTATTTACATAGCAGTTAAAGTAGTTGTACCTAGGCAACCGTTTTGTCCCAGCTGCTAGATAAATTAGTTTCAAGGTAGAAACGCACTGTAGAAATCTGTATCCAATGGCATCGGGTGTTCCCAGGGATGGGCAGGGTAAGATTTTAGGATGTAAATACACCATCCCGACTCCTGATGCTGCGAGAGAAGCGTCACCGGCCTACCGGATGTCCTTGTGCTGGGGTGACCTCCACTGGTACTCGATGGAGTGAGTGCAGGCTGGGGCTGTCCTGGCAAAGGGAAATCTCCAACGTTCCGCTTCCCAGCCCGATAACACAGGCTTGGGGAGTGAGGGTGTGTGTGCTTTGGGGAGGGGATAAAGAGCTAATGTACTAGCTCGACAGCCCGCTGAAGCAATTTCCTAATGAACATTTTCAGTACCGGAACCATCCGTAGATGCTGCAATTTAAAGGTGCAAAGAGGATATTAGATTGTAGAGCAACAAAAGTGATCTACAGACCGAAGCCTAGGGGGTTAACGGCTCATCCGTCGACCAAGACTGATATGGATTGAGTTGTAAAGGACTAAAATCACCTGGAAGGTGTAAAGTCATGGATCAGCTTAAAAAGGAGGATGTTGTAGAGCAGACGAGCAGACCAGGCCCCTATGATGGGCTGTAGCACCTATGATGATGATGTCTGAACGGAAGGATGTGGTGAAACAGGTCAGGGCCCTACTAATGATCAGCGATAACAAATTGATCTGTTTATCCATCTCTATTTCTCCCATTTAGCGGCATACTTATTATTATAATTATTTAATTTGAATTTTTGGATGATGTTTAAGAATGATCAACACATAATTAAGTCTAGACATGGCTATAAATCAAAATTCAGTATGTACCTATTCAAAGTCCTATTAACACAAAAAATATTTCAATGGTATAAGTGGGCTTTTGAGTCGGTCACAGGAGGTTTTCACCAGGTGCATTGATTCTATTATAGAAAGCAATAAGATTGTGTCTGTGTGTGAGCATAAGACTGATTCTGTTCAGTGTGGTTACGGTATATATATGTAGAAAAGTGAAGTGAGTCGATGTTATACATAATACGGAATGTTTAATAGTTTTAAGTCTTTTTAATAAGCAATTGTTTTTAAGGTTTCGATGAAAACCTTTAAAATAATTTCCCAGCCAAAACTGAAAGAGTACACCTAAAAGCAGATTACACACTTTTCAGGGTTTTCCTGGCCAAAACTAAGATTGTGGTCGGCTTATGATCCATTGGGAATAAATTTCCAAGATCCCACTAATGGCAAGTTACCTCAAGATTATTACCCAGTGTGATAAATCAAGCATCAAGTTAAAATGTAAAAAAAAAAAAAAAAAAAAATTTTTTTAAATTAGTGGCATGGGTAATAAAAAAAAAAAAAAAAAAAAAATTGACCTTGAAAAGGAATAAATTTATTTATTTTTATATTTTTAAGTAGAAGGCTTGGCAAGAAAATGTAATTTTAAAATGTAATATTTTTGTCAATTTACCGGNAATACATTAATTAGTAGAAGACAGAAACTTTATTATATTAGAGCGCAAGCTTGCATTAATATGAAGACAATATCCTATGAACACTTTTAACCTGAAAGTTACCATCATAAAAAGTACCAAAAAAATTAATCACACACTTGGTGTAATTATTGCTTTTACACCAGCTTTTACACCAGCCATGTATACATAGCTGTTTCGACAAAAAATTCCCTGTTCTCTAAGGGAAAGTTGAATAGCTTTGTTTAATTAATCTATTAAATAGTTAAAGTCCAATCACTATTGGAATTAGGGAGGTGGTGTTAAATGAACAAAAGAAAACCTTCAAAATGGTCACGTCGTCAAGCTCAGTGCAAGATTTTAAACACAACTCATGACAACTGCATTACAGAGTGAATCTTTAAAAATTTAAATAAGATTTTTTGTCACAGATCAATGGTAATATAATTCTAACCTGCAAGATGTAACTCCTGATTATTACTACTATGATTTTAACCAAAAAAAAAGTATGCTATAGCGACAGATGAATCTAAATATAAGAAGCAATCCATCTTAATAGCTCTTTTGCATTTTTTAATTATTTCTTTTACAGCAAAAGTGCATTCAATGTAAGAAGGAAATTTAGATTTTTTTAGGGATTTTTATCTAATTTTAACTAAATTAGGAATGTGCAAGACTTTACCCTAACCTAATCAGTGAAACTAACCATTCCAATACAGTCTTTTGATATTTCTTACATGCACTTGCAGGATTTATCTTTATATAAAGTGCATTCAAAGGATCAAGATACTAATATTTATTATTGGAAGGGGGATTAGGATGATGCTAGGTGTTAAGAGAAAATGTAAAGATATGTGTTTATTATGGCATGTAATTGACTAGGACAGAGGCTCCCAGACTGTGTCCTGCTGCAACCTGAAGTGTTAAAAAATTAATGGACTTAATGCAAGCCATATATAATTAAGTTGGTATTTTTACACTATTTCTCCAACCTACTTGTAGCAGTTGGTTTTGTGCAGCGTCTATGCTGTCTCAATTAAATATTGTTTTGATAGAGTCAAGTGAAGTTATTGAGGTATGTCTTCTTGTTTAAGTATAAGGTTTCAAAAATGGATTAAGATTGTTTAAAAAGTGCTATTTTACAGTGCACAAAGAATGTGGCTTAGAGCAAAATTGAAAAGACATGGGTGCAGCAACGGTGCTGTGACTCCAAAACGCTTGGGAAACTGGCCTAGGATATTTGAAATTCATGTACTAGCAGCATTGCTGGTAGGAGAGTTGGTCACCCGAAAGCTTTTTTGTTAACCCTCTTGGGATGTAACCCTCTTGATCTCTTGCTGTCTAGCACTGAATCTGACACTGACGAAAACAATCAGGAAAGTAATGAAGACAATCAAAATGATTATGTTTACGATAATGTTGTGAATCCTTTTATTAGGATTAGGGGTTCTGAATTGGATAGAGATGACCCCTTTGAATTTTTAGAAAAAATAGAGCCTTTAAATATGTCTCATGGGATAAGCACCCCATTTGAGTACTTATGCTAATTTTTACACAATATATCATTAAAATGTTTGTGAGAGAGAATAATAAAAAAAAAAAAATAAGTATGCAGACAACTTTCTCAGTAACACCCAGGTCAAATAAACCATAATTGGAGGCACAGTGGTGAAAAGGATCGCTCTGTCTGAAGCAACCAAAAAGTACCCCAAGGGCAGGAAAAGGAGTAGAACTCTGTGCCAGGGGTGTCTAAAGGGCCTCCATGGGCCTTATTTCCCAAAACACATGTGTTAGGATCCATTCATGCTTCATCCATCAAAAAATTCACATAATTTACACCAGTAAGTCATGTTTATTCTCAGTTGAAATCGACGAGTCTGTTTACATGCAGAAAAAATCATGTCGGGCGAGTTTTGCCACAACAATCTCTGGAGGCATTTGTCAGGAGATAAGTGTTTCATGTTTTGTGTACAAGATAGACATCAGCTACACATCACACTTATGCCGATAATCACAGCACACATCCTGCTGGGCACAACAGTCATGTCAGATCAATGGAGAGCATATGATGCAATTGGCACCACTCCGGGATTGACTCATCAAACAGTCATTCATTCTGTTAAGTTTTTGCACCCAAACTCAGGTGCCAATAGCCAATACCCAAAGCATCAAACGTTAGTGGAAATCTGCAAAAGAGAGAAACAAGCGCCACAACGGCACACACAGACATATGCTCGATTTGTATATGTGTGAGTTCATGTGGCGTCAACGTGTTAAAGTAAATGGTTTTTTATGTCTTCAACGCCATTCTAGACGATATTGTTTAATTTTGGCCACTACAGTAGTGGCGGACCTTTAAAGAAGTATGTTTTTATTCAAAATAACATTTGCTTTATTGGAAGTGTTTTAAGTTTTAATGGTAGGCACTTTGATTAAAATTTCAAAACATTTTTAAAAATATAAAAATACCACAGCTGTATAGAGCCTGTAGAATATATTACAAAACACCAAGATCAACTTTCTAGCCCAAGTGGTTCAAAAGTTATTAACTTTTTAGTAGGGACCTCAAAGGCACTTTTTTACTATGGGATTTTCCTCCACATTTCATGACCCTCATTTTGATTTTTTTTTAAAGGCCTATAACTTTATTATAAAATGACACAAAAATATAATATTTACAAGGAACATATTTTAATTGGAGTACTTCTAAATAAAACCACAAAATATTAGTTAGTTTTTGTTAATATTTCGCAAAAATTATTTTAAAAATCTTTATTATTTTCCTATTCAAAATATATAAAATATGCTGACTCTTCACTTATTTGTAATTAATTAATTAATTATGCATAAATATTTTTTTTCAATTTCCCAAAAATCATAATAATAATAAAACATTCTTAAGATATTAATTTCAAATTTTCCGTGGAACTGTTTAAAATTAATAAGTATATACTAATAATAAAGAGATTATTTGTTTCAATAAATTAAAATTGACTATTGAAATGTTACATTAAGAAATGGCGTCAGAGGGGCGAGTCTAGACTCTTATGCTCCCCCCCCCCAAATTACCCCTCCCCGGTCCGATGTATCGGGCCGCGGAGAGGCACATTGGAGATGCCCACTCGTCAGGACGGCCCCCACACGGGTCCCTCACCCAAGTCCCCCGCCTGGGCGCTCGACCAGGACCCCGCCTGGGGGCCGCCCCAACGAGGAGGCACCCGGTCGATCCGACACTATGCGTTTAAACAGTGCACTCGATCGACTTTCTCAGGAGTTGGGATGGAAAAATTTACGTCCTAATATCTTCCCCCACCCATCCCTGGAAAGCGTCGGACGCCCTATAAAATTGACTATTACACTTGTTATTTTACCATTTTCTATATAATGTATTTTAGCCCCATACCATATGAATGTGTGAATATGACAAAAACTAGTAAGTCATTTATTTTAAGTTAGTAAAGTTGTTTCACAGATCAACATTTATTGTTAGAATCAACTTTGGCTGTTGATTGAATTTTAAATAAGTTCTAGTTATTTGCTTGACTCTAATGTATTTTAGTCCCATAACATATGAATGTGTGAATATGACAAAAAATAGTAAGTCATTTATTTTAAGTTAGTAAAGTTGTTTCACAGATCAACATTTATTGTTAGAATCAACTTTGGCTGTTGATCGAATTTTAAATAAGTTCTAGTTATTTGCTTGAGGTAATTACAATGTTTTATTTTTAAATTTTAGTAATATCTCATGTAATTCTTGGATTATTGTGGCAGAAAGTGTGTTTTTTCTTTGAGAATACTGAGGATTATTTTATAATAATAATTATATAATAGTGTGATATGTGATTAAATATAGGATATTTCAATACCAAAGGTAAGTGAATATTTTTTGTACATTTTTTACTTAATTATGCCTTAAGAATCACTATATATATATATATATATATATATATATATATATATATATATATATATATATATATATATA
>CAXITT010000011.1:2512487-2574433 GCA_964033795.1 Lymnaea stagnalis
CCCCCCCCCCCCCTACTTGTTTGTCATCTTCTGACCCTTCTAGTTAGGCCTTTGGGGAAAATGGGTGGTGAGAGAAAGAAAGTCACCTATGTAATTTTCTATTATTTCTTATTCCTTAAAAGGTTTATGGTTCTCTTTTCTAATACTAATATCCACCCCTTTTTATATCATTTTATCCCCCTATTCCCCTGATCCCCTCTCTTAATCTAATTATACATTACCAAAGCCCATACCATATCCCCAGGGGTTCTTAACCTTTTTGGAGTGCAACACACCTCTTGATTTCAAAATGTTTCCAGCACCCCAATCTCAATTTCAACAATTTTTAACAGCAACCCAGTGATAAAATGCAGCAGTAATAAAAATTAAGTTAAACTTGATTTTGTGGGTCTTGCTGCACCCCCTCACATTGCCTCCCGCAATTAAGAGAGTGCGGTTACTCCTAGTTTAGAGCCCCTGCCCTAGCCAGGGGTGTGGCTAATCTGTCACATCCATATCAATTTTTGATAATCAGTTGCACCTGATTTGTTCACTTTCTTGACTCTCAGGTGTAAATAAATGGCCAATATAAGTATAGAAAAATTAAATACATGATCATAATACAACATAAGACCTTCATAATGTATAACCCATGCAACCAGTATAATCAGTATAACCCATATTATATCCAGTATAATCAGTATAACCCATATAACCAGTTTAACCCATATAACCAGTATAATCAGTATAACCCATATAACCAGTTTAACCCATATAACCAGTATAATCAGTATAACCCATATAACCAGTATAATCAGTATGGTAAAGACATGAGGTAAGACAAATACTTTATACTTTGATTCAACAGATCAGCAGCTGTTAAGTGATGCAGGGTCTATCTTTGGTGACCAGGCAGTCCAGATGGATAAATCACATTCCTCAATGTCGCTACTGGTTTTATATCACAACCTGTCATTTACACCAGAAACAAGGACACACATGGAAATCTTGGAAAACCTTATCTGGGAAAGTAAGGATATGTCAAGTGATCAATAATATCTGGGAAGATTAGGATATGTCAAGTAATCTAAGATATCTGGGAAAGTAAGAATAAAACTCACAATCAAAACTTCACAAAAACTTTGATTTAATGACTTCTGGTAGTAAAAGTCTATGATAAATTTTCATATTAATATTAATAATGAAAAGTTTATCTGAGAAATATACAAAATGCATAGTTCTTTGTGGAAATTAAATTGCTTTTGTGTGGTTGTTTAAAGGGCAACATTATCCTCATGGGCAGTCCTGGCTCTGGAAAAACTACAACAGCAAAAATAGTTGGAAGGGCATTAGGGAAAAGGTCGTTTGACATTGATGATGACCTACTAACCCCAGTATGGGGTATGAGTGTTGCCAAAAAGGTATGACTAGCATAAAACCTTCATGAAATATTTAATATTTCAATATGAATTTTTCATTGAATTAAAATTAATACAAAAATGCAGTTTGTTAGGTTCTCATATCAAATGTCATATAATAATTTTTAAATAATTTAATTTTCAAAATAAATTCTTGTTTTTAACATGTAAACATTTAGACTAATGGAATTTATTCATTGATTTAAGACTTAAATTTTGCATTTTTGTAATACTGAAAAGCTAATATTTGTTCCAAACTTAGCAAATTATTAAATCTGCAGTAATATTACACTCATGGGAAAATGAAATAACATTGGAATATTTGTGTTGTTAATTTATGAGAAATTTCAGCCAATTTATTTATATTTATAATCACTGTACCGCAAACTGGACGTTCCTATTAAATTTATTGTTAACTTAAAATTTTAGATAGGCCCTATAGCATTTTTTTATTCTTGTAACATAGCTGAAGGAAATAGGTGAGATGCGATTCTTGGAAGAGGAAGGTCAGGTTCTCTTAGGGCTGGATGTACAAAATTCTGTTGTGTCACTGAGTGGATCTAACCCATTAGTGTATGAAGCTATGGCCAAAATTGGAGAGCAAGGAATCTTTGTTTATCTCGATGCTACAAATGAGACGATTCTAAAAAGACAAAAGGTGATTAATCGTAGTCAAAGAATGGAAAATAATTCTCTAGGTAGAGTTAGGTAATCTAACTAGTTTCAGTGTTGACAGATGATTTCTTTAGCATCAATGCAAAAAAATGAAAATATTTTGCCATTTTCTCTATTCAAATTTTTTTTTTTGGTCAGTTTTTTAAAATAAATTTATAAAAAATTCAGGGAAAAGGGTAATTCAATAAAATGGTTGTAGATTCTTTATAATTCTTTTTTTGCCAATTGTAATCTAATTAGATTTTTACAATTTTATTTGGCAAAGGTGATGAAAGTTGACAGAATTGTTGGCATGGGGTCTGGGGCCAGCTTGGAGGATGTCATAAATTTCAGACGGAATAGTTATGAAGATTGGTAAATTTATTTGAAGACTGAATCATGTAATTAGATTTTTTAAAGCTCAATAGGTGTATGTAAGTAGCTTCTTGCATTGCTATATCGGATTAAAAATAATTAATGTTTAATTTCAAGGTATGACATTAGAGTTTTGGTACATCCTGACGACACACAAGAACATGTGGCTCAGAGAGTTTTAGAAGCTGTTAAAAAATTTGAAAATAATCCTGGGCATGTGTCAACTCGAGGAACTCTTTCTTCTGGAAAATTCACTAACTTCTTAGACACAGTTCTACAAGGTAAAATAGTCTTTGATTTTACAATAAGTTTCTAAAAAAACCTTTTAGGAATGTAAAATTCTAAAACAACAACCTTTTACTTAAAATAATTATCTCTAGAATTTGATGAAAATCAGAAGCACTACATTGACAAGAATTGGTTCTTATAACAAATAATACAGCTTTTCTTATATTAAAGTGCATTACTATTATAATAGTTAGCTAAGCATTAAGTTATGATTAAGATAATTTAAGATTGTGAATGATACATTGCTAAAATTCCTGGAAAAAAAAAATTCATGGAAATGTACTTCTCGTGACACAATTACATGAAAAGGAATCGCACCAGATGGAGGTCTCTATGTCCAGAGCCCATCGAGACCTAAACTCTCTCTGGAAGACATCAACAGACTTGTGCCTTTGACATATAGGGAAAGAGCCTTGAGACTTCTTGAGTTGTGGATTCATCCCTTGGATATATCACCTCAAGAGTTAAGAAGTTTTATTGAAAAGTCGTACAAAGATGAACTTTTTGAGCCGTGAGTAGAATAAATCGTCTATTGACTTTATTTTGTATTATTTCAGCTTAAACCCTCTCTTGTGCTTATGTTTAGAAATTTAGTAAAAATTATTGTTGAAATAGCTACAATAAAAACAGCTACATTAGTAGAAACTGTTTATAAACTCAAAGTAAAATATTTTCCCCAGGCCTGATCTGGCGCCTGTGGTTCACCTCAGTGGAAATCAGTTTGTTTTGGAATTGTTCCATGGCCCCACAGGATCATTCAAAGATTGGCCATTACAGCTGATGCCCAGGTTTTTTACCAAGGCAATGAAACTTTTAGAAAATCCAGATGCCAAGTAAGCAACTATTTTGTACAATAGCTTTTCTGAGAATCTCATCTGAGTGCTCTTTGTGCAGTGAGGAAATTCAACTAAAGAATTTTTTCTAATATGTAATAATTGTCATATGTAATAATTGACGCAATAAAAAAAAAAGGATAGAGGATGTAGTATTTTTCCTCTTAGTTTGGACCATTTTAAAAATAGATTTTAATTCAATAATTACTGACACCTAAAGAGGGTACAGAAGGCACAATGTAATTGTATTTGCAATAGCTTATAATATAAAATATTTATCTAAAGGAATCTGCTGATTTTTTACAACAAATTTTATAAGTTTGAACAGGGCTGTCATTGGGAGTCCATAACGAAGCTCAAATTATCTAAAAAAAATTGTTCAACAGTTTTATTTTAATTATAAAACATGCTGAACTTAAAGTACCGGTACTGCAAAAATCTGCCTCTGTATATAGCTCTCTGAGTGGAAGCATGTGATGTACCATTTTCATATGAAAATATTGAAAGCAATGTAACGTAACATTGGATGTGTTATAGAATAACTTTTTTCCATTAATCAATCTGTCACAGTTCTTATCACAAATTCTGTCACTCTGTCATACTATTCTGCTACATTTCTTAATGTATTTAGTCACAGTGTTTGTCACAATTATATCCAAAATGGTTTTTGCCACAGATATCTTATTCTTGTTGCCACATCTGGAGACACTGGCAGTGCCACATTGGATGGATTTAGTAGACATGCAGGTGAGGTTTGCAAATCTGTGCCTCATCTGTTTCAATCTGTTTGCTATAAGGTTAAAAAAAATTGATTGTCTGCTAGTTTCCCAGATTTCTTCTGTCTTTTTTATTTATTTAAATTTTAAAGTTAGTGTTTTTATGCAGGTGACGCTAAAGTAGGGGTTATTGTTCTTTATCCCACACACAATATCAGTAAAATTCAGAAGTGGCAAACTACAGCAATGGAAGGGAGTAACATTAAAGTTATCGGTGAGTAATCTTTTTTTAAAAAAAAAAAAAAAAATTTTTGAACGTTATATTAGTTGCAAGGAGGGGAAAATGAATGGAAAAAGTATAGGAATATTATACAATATTTAAAATTTTTTATTTTCATGGTTAATTATTATTTTAAAATGTTTTCACAAAGTAAATCGTTTTAATTTAATTAATTAAATTTGTAATAATAAGTAGATTCGTTGAAAACTGCTGAGATATTAACTTTCATCTTAAACTTAAATCATGTCATTAGATTTCGTAATAATATGGATGATAGATTGAATATGCTAACAAACTTAACATGGAAATATTCCAACAGGGGTAGACAGTGACTTTGATTTCTGTCAACAAACAGTGAAAAAGATTTTCAGAGATTCGAATGTAGTAAAATCTTTGGGAAATTGTAACCTCAGGTGAAATTTTATTAAAATTTGTATTTGATTATTGGAATAAATATAACCATGTCTTTTACAAAATAACCATGACTTCTATAAAGTGAACAATTTAATCAATAACTCTGAATAATTATTGGGCTTTTGTATATAATAAAATTAATTATACTTAAAAAATAAATTGTCTGTTTTCTCCTTTTTCAAATTTGTTTTTCAGTGCTGCCAATTCTATCAACTGGGGCCGCCTTCTGCCACAGACTCTGTATCATGCCTCGGCATATATGAACCTGGTCAGAGATGGACACATTAAACTTGGGGACCAAGTAGACTATTGTGTACCTACTGGCAACTTTGGAAACATTCTTAGTGCCTTTTATGTCAAGGTTTATAATGAAATCCCTGCTTCAGCTATCACTATTTAGTGAAAAAATAAACTGTTACTATTAATTAAAAAATGGAAATATTCCAGAAATTAACTTTGACTTATTAAAATATTGAAAATTATAAGTATGAGCTGTTTAAAAAGATTACAGTGACTTTTAAGTTTTTGGGATTCTTATTTGTGCATAGAAAAAATTATTTTTGCTGTTATAAAAGTTTTAGATAAGAATTCATAATAATCTTAAAATTAGAAGAAGAAAAAATGCATATATTTCTATTTTTTAAACAATCAGTTCCAAATAACTATTCAGTAAAAAAATAAAGCCATTGATGATTAAAGTTTTTGAAACCAAAATCGCCTCCATTACTTTATGTTGCTTCAGAAATTGATTTCACACATTCTACATGTCTTTTTTTAAACATTGACATTACAAATTTAAATTTTCTTTATCAGGAAATGGGTTTCCCCATTAGGAAACTGATCTGTGCTTCCAATGCAAACAATATCCTCACTGACTTTCTTCACTCAGGCACTTACAAGCCATCTGCATTCACCCTCCAGGTAATACTGCCTGTTATATTTCTCCATGGTCATTAAAGCAACAAGAATAATAAATCCACAAAGTTTTAAAATCAATCTTTGCATCCGAATACTTACTAAGGCTAGCGAAATTCTAGGAATATATATTTTTTTTTCTAACTTATTTTGGTAAAGGTGTTAGTGTTTTATAAACATAAAATATCTGTATATCTCATTATTTTTTAGAGAACCATCTCCCCATCTATTGACATCATCGAATCCTCCAATCTTGAGAGGTTATTGTTCCATTTGTCTGGTGAAGATCCTCATTTTATTAAAGATTTCTACATAGATGCAGTTAGCAAAGGACAAGCCACGGTTTCACAAAAAGTAATTTAACCATTTACTTGGTGTGTGCTGATATATTGGCTTCAGAAACTTAATCTAATGTTCCAGGTGATAATAAATTGGCTTTAAGACTTTATTTTGTTTAGTTTCTGGTAAAGGGAATTAGGAACAAAGAAAAGTAATAGACAAAAGCAATTGTGTAAAAAAAACAACAACTTATGGTTGTGAAGATTTGTATTTCAATTTTTTGGTACCACATATAGGTGAAGAATTTAAAATATTGTGATTCATTTAGTCAAATCAAATGTTTAAATAATATTCAGTTATAGTTAAGAAATTTGCTGTGTACAAGTTATATCTTAATGAAATTTTCTTTTCACAGGTAAAACTAGCTTTACAAGAGAATTTTGTTGCTGGTTACGCCACAGAGACCAACACAAAAGAAACTCTGTTAAAAGTGTTCAGGACAACAGGTGATATGAAAAATAAGTGCTTTATCTCTGATTTTATTTTTTCACGGCTCTCTAGGTTACATTGTTAATAAAATCAAAAAGTTTTAGGATGCCTGTGCCAAAATAGTATAAATATGCCAAAATAGAATGTGCCAAATAGTAACTGAATAAAGAGCCGACTTCCTTATGCGCTTCTCTTTTTACAAAGGATGATATATATGACGAGAAATGCAGTCGAGATTGTCATTCTAGGTTTGGCCTAGTGAGCCACTTGTCGAAGTGTAGGACTACATAGCTACTCCATTGTCTTGCAAAGACAGAAGGATGCCATATATATAGTAATATATATGAGGGACTGTGTTCAGTCTGTGTGAAGGAAATAGTTAAACAAGATATGACAGTGTTTAGCCTAAAATTCAATATTGTTATATGATAAATTTAAGTAATTATAACTCAGGTGTAAAATGAAAGTAAAAAAGAATCTGTTTGAAATGTTCATGTATTTTTCTAAAAAAAAAGCAACAATATTTTTTCAATCAATCCTTTGGAAAACCTGCCTTATTAAATGATCAATAAAAAGTAAAATAAATTTTAATTAAGACTGAGCTGTTACATTTGATGAATTGATCACCCTTTGAATTGATCACTCCGCCATTGTGTATAGTCATGCCTTAAGAACATTTCCATTGCTTGTGTAACAGCAATGGTATTTTCATTCATTGACATCTTCTTCATTTGCTTGCATGCCAAAACATCTTATCATTCAAAGACATCTCCCATTTCTTGCATGCAAAAACATCTTATTCATTCATGGGCATCTTTTTCCATTGCTTGCATGCCAACAACATTATGTTCATTCATTGACATCTTCCCTCAGGCTATCTGCTGGATCCTCATACATCCGTGGCTCACTTCGTTGCTACCAACTATGGTGATGTCAACTTCCCTACTCTCATAAGTGGCACAGCACATCATGGAAAATTTATTGATAACATTTTACCACTGCTTGACCCTAAGGGTGAGGCATCCAGCAAACAAATTATTTTATATAATTATTGTGGTTGTTCAGCGAGATCCTGTAAGCTACCTATTCACTAATCTGTGATATAAGTAGCTTATATACTATAGCCAGTGGGGTAACTAGGGTTAGTGTTGCCAAGAGCGTGCTTCGATTTTCGCACGCCCCCCCCCAAAGTTTTTAAAAATAAAATTCTGAAGTTGGCCAAAAATACGGCTCCTCAATATATTGGAAAATATTATATTTTCCCTTTAATATTATATTTTCCCCTTTAATTTTTTTAAAGAGATAAACATTTAAATTTTAGCCCTGGCAATAACAGGAGGGGATTTTATGGAGTTGAAATTCCACCAATATTTTAAGTTTGAAAATGAATTGTGTGTATTATAAGGTAAAGATCCATGAATCCATGTAGGAGACTATAAGAAACAGACAACCCTTATCTTTTACACCTATAAAAAAACAAATGATTTATCACTGTGGTTGCAAAAGATATGTAGACATTTTTTTTTTTAGCTTGTGTCACATTTGAAAGCAATATAACCAACCAATATAGTGAAAGAATAGTGTATTAGTTTAGCATTAGCACACAAAAGTATTTCTTGTGTCTAATTTCCCTTGTAAAAGTAATATTTTCTTCCTCTAAATTTCCTCTCTTCTTTTACATGCAATTAAAAAGTTTAGCTTAACATCGACACATATTTTTTCCATCCCTGTTTCGCTACAGGCCATGTAGGGCTTTGGCCTGCCTCACAACTTCCTGTCACACAGACCTTACTGTTGCTTTTCTTTTCAATGCTTGGATTCCCAGCTGCTGGTCGATCTTTTTCCTCATCATCCATCCATCCATCTAAGCCTAGTTCTGCTTTTGAACCCTTTTCATCCGGGGTTTTGTTGGTACACCCTTTTAACTCCTTTTTTTATTTCTACTAACGTGGGATCCTGATATAGGTTATACAATTCCTGGTTGTTTTGTATTGTCCATCCATATACATCCTTTGTTTGTCAGTATATTTTCACTTTGTTTGTCAGTATATTTTCAGAACTTTTCTCACCCATGTGTTAATAAGTTTTCTACCATTTTTGTTAGGGTCAAGTTTCATTTGCCAATGATACAACTGGTCTGATTACTGTTCTATATTATGATTTTCTTTGTTTTTCTTACAAAGTTTTTACTTTTGAGTGTTTTGTGACTACTAAAATATGCCGTTTCCAGCCGATATTCTTTCTTTTATTTCTGTTATTAATTTTATTTCTTTAATTTATTAAGGATCCTTATTATTTGAATCGATTTGCTTTTTCAAAAGTGTTTTTTCTAATTTTAATGGTTTCATCTGTCTGTTCTTCTCTTAACATAGTCATGTATTTTGATTTTTGGTTGTTAACCTTGCTTGTAGTGATGTGTCTTCTAATTCAGTAAAAGCTTCTGATATGTCTTGACTACTTTTGCCTACAAATATTTTTTACTTTCAGAAAATTTCTCAAGTTTAAGAGTTGACGAGCTAATACAGCGGGCAACTGAGGTGACCAGCCGACCCAAGATGAACAGATTCTTACAATCTATGCTCACCAAGAAGATCCAACACAAAGACACAGTGGCAGAAGACTATGGTGAAATCTGTACTAAAGTTGTGGATTTTGCAAACACCTTGTGATTTTTTGTGAAGTTAAACAAGGAAGTCACTTCCTACAACTTGATGAATATTGCAACAAGAGATGTTTGGGCTTGAATCAGAAGACACAATTCAAATTTAATTTCGCAGTCTCAGTAATTTTGGAAGTAGACTTCACTTGATTTCAAACTGTATATTGTGATCTGGGAACACCCAAGTTTTTCAGTTTCAAATTATTGTTTTGTATTGTCTACTGAAGAAGGCAATTAGCCGAAGCGTTCTGTTAATTGTTGGGTTTTTTTTTTTTCAAGCCTAAATATATCTTCTTCCACTATTAATTTACTTCACACGGCTTGAAGACAGACCCTAATATGGTCTACAACCTGATGTGAGGACATCATAGATAAATGACATATTTCAAGTCACTTACAATGTGATCACTGTGTTTTTCTAGTGTCCGTAATTAATTAAATAAAAAATGAAACCAAATCCTCAGATTTGACAGGATGTTTATTAAATCACAGGCATATTTATTAAGAGGGAAATTGTACAATCTACAACAAGGTATAAAGCCATTTTATGAAATGTAGTAAAAAAAACCAAGAACTGGAAACAGCCATAGAAACATTTAACACATATACCATAATTCATTATTTCTCTCAAACAGGGTCAACTACATCTGATAGTATTAACTCAAAACAACAATATACAGCTATAACATGACACTTTTAGCATTGGCAGCCATCTTGTGATCTCATAATTGCATTGGCAGCCATCTTGTGACCTCATGATTGCATTGGCTATAATGTATTTTAGTTGGGGTTACACCGAGAGATGACCCAAACCCTAGAAAGCTTTTTAACCAATGAATTATCACTGTGGTTGAAAATGATTTTTGTAAAGTAAACACATAAAAATCTTCTGTGATGCTTAAATCAAGCCTGTGAAGTCCACTTGCAAGAGCTCACTCATAGGGCACTAATTAACTTACTTCATAGATTTAGATTACAAAGAATTGACAATACCAGACCCAAGAAATCTGCCCTAACATAGTTTTATTGTAATTTAAATCATATTCATTATATGAAACTATTTAAAGTCATTAAGCCCCATTCATTGATAAAAGCTAGAGAGGAATTCAGATTCAGAGTATCAGAGCAAGGCATGTTAGCTGTCTATGTTATGACACATTTTAACCATAGATATATTAAAAAATTTTAATTAGTAATAAGTACAAGAAATAAATTATAATTTTTTCCACTAGGCTATTGTTTTAAATTGCATTGTGCTCACCAGTGTTTGGCATCATTAATTAATTTTCATTAAATTTAACAGTTGACCACAAGTTTTCAGTTATATAAATGTATGCAGGGATTTCATTGGTGAACTAGTAAGATACCATCTAGGACAATTTCAAATAAACAGACAAGCTGGTGTACACTACCATCTAGGATGATTTCAAATATACAGAATACAAATAAATCATTGGAGTCTTTCCATTGACAGTCATCATATGATTGCTACAGCAGTCACTAATGGATCTAACAGTCTCCATGTTAGCCTATCATCACGGCAACAGTCACAATCAGGTCATACAATAACGATTATATTACTTGCAATGAAAACTGTTGAGGTCAGATTCTAAATGACATCAAGATAATAAGCCCAAACAGGCAAAATCAATAAATTGTTAATAATATAAAATATAGTACAAAGAACAGCGTAAGTTAAAAAAATTAATGAACAAGATGGACGTGAAGGAAATGTCAATGGAATATTAGTTTAACGCATGAATCAATGCAACACTTGTTTATCATTCAGAGCATAAGAAAGAATGTAATATACACACCAATCACTGCTCAAATAGTAAAATCCAGATAGAATGTACTATAACTGGTCATTACAAATGTATCTCATCCCAGTACAAAGAACCCATTGAGTCATTGAGTTAATAAATGCAGGTTTTAGAAGGAAGTTATGTCCCTTGGAGTGGAAGCAAATTTTGTGTAAACTTTGTAAGACGTCAAATTGTTGAACAAACCAATACTACAGCAACGGCAGAATGAATAATACAGCTATTTGTAGTGTCTATCATGAATAATACAGGATGTTTGTAGTGTCTAAGATGAATACTAAAGGCTGTTTGTAGTGCCTAACATGAATACTACAGGCTGTTTGTGATGTCTAACATGAATAACACAGGCTGTTTGCATTGCTAGCTCCGAATGTGTTAAAATGTGAAGAATCCTGCATATTAAATACTCATTATAATGAAAAGTTTAGAGACATGATAATGAAATATTTAATCCCTTGATAGTTGTCAGCCTAATGAGAACAACACCAGAGAAACTGGCTCCTCCCATGTTTTAATTAAACACAAGAAGACTGTACACTACAGGGTGGTCAAAGGAAGACTGAACACTACAGGTTGATCCATTTTTGGACTCCTTTCTTTGGGCCAGTCACAACAAAATAGCTTCAGACATTTAAAAAAAAAAAAAAAATTGACATAAATAAAAAAGTAAAAGATTTTTAAGTGTAATAAATTGTAATACAGGGTGGTCAAAGGAAGACTGAACACTACAGTTTGATCCATTTTTGGACTCCTTTCTTTGGGCCAGTCACAACAAAATAGCTTCAGACATTTAAAAAAAAAAAAAAAATTGACATAAATAAAAAAGTAAAAGATTTTTAAGTGTAATAAATTGTATTTCATTTTGTTCCATAAATAAACTGTTATTTGGTGTTATCAGGCTAGGACAGACACAAATAATCACTGGAATATTAGTATAAATGAAAAAAAGAATGAAAATGCTTCTAGGGTAGACAAGAAAAATAAACAGTATCATAGACTGAGTTCCAACCCTAATAATTTAATTTATTGTCAATAAAAACAAAAATCCCCTTAAGTCGGAGTACATCTAGAACTTGGCTGCTAAGTAGTTTAGCCAAAAACTTTATATATTCAGTTAACATAAGTATATTTAAATTAACACCCCAAGATGCCTCACATAACTAAGGAGAGAGAGAGAGAGCTTTCATTATTATCTGATTCTGAGCTAGTTCTTGAAGTGCTAAAGACTACTGATATTTCTGATTAGTAAACTGAGTTTGAAACCGAGCATTATTACACTGCTATGAAGTTGATGCCTGCTGAGTGAATAGGATGATGTTTTAGTAGCTTGTGGGGATTTTACACTTGTTTTTTTCCAGTAGCTGTCATGTTTCAATGTTAAAAATAACATTTGTAGTACTTGGACTATTAAACCTATTTGAAGTTATACTCATAAAATTGTTTTGATATTTGTAAGTATAAAAACATCTTAAAAATAACTGATACTTTCCAATTGTAGCAGATTAATTCTCATGGAGATCATACTTTTGGAAGAAGTTAATGACTGCAGTTATGAGACACCTATTTATAGAGGTACAGAACATAAAAACACACTGTAAATCAAATGACACTGTAAATAAATGTACAAAGTACACACACACGCAGTACAAATGCACACATACACACACATAATACAACAAACACAAATTAATACTAGTTGGTGCTGGTTTAATATTACAGTAATCCCAATCATTTATTTTTCTGTAATGAACATTCAACAGACACAAAATAAACAAATGCACTTAGAACTCTCATTCCAATAAGAGAACTGATACCCTCTCATTTCAATAAAGAATAATAATAAGAAAACCCGGCTGTCTTCAGTGGACGTTTGTACAACTAAACTGATATGTAAACAATTGTCAGATGGAACTGTGACTACCAAAAAATAAAGTTGAGATACAAACAATAAATAAAATATAAAATTATTTAAAAAAAATGGAGTACAATTAAACAAAGTACCCCCAAGTGAATGGCAATTTTGAGAACAGAAATTGTGTAATTCATTTTAATAAATAAATAAGTAACCAGTCGTCAACTTCTGTCAATATAGTTTTAATCAAAATACATCTTTTACAAGACACACAATTTCATGGTTATTGACAAGTCATATTGCACTTCCTAACAAAATGTTTATATGAGAATCAAGTCTTTCAATCCTTTCATTTCACAAGAAAATACTCATATATTATGATGATGTCATTTTTCATGTAACTTCTGGTTTCTGCTGCTATGTTAAAAATACAGGTTGTTTCAAATCAAATTTAAACACATTAGAAAGATATAAGTGTTGGGCATGGGTATTACAGCAAGGGCTTTGGGGTGGGGGGGGTTACATTACAGGAAAATATTATCACTTGGCTTGAAAGCTCAGATGTACTTGAAGGAAGCTAAACATTTTGATGACAATCACACTTTCCTTAAAGAAATGTATGGGAACTATGAGAAAACAAAATTTGTAAGTTTTCATGTTGCCTGTGATTAAATACAAAATATTTCTGTTGTACAGTCAAAGAGCTGTCATGGCCAAGCAAAGACATTGCTCTCATATATTCCATAATATCAGATACAATTATTTTATTATCTTTTTGAAAATTCTAATTCTTGATGTTTTAGGATGTGATTAAGCTACTTTAATGAAAACCTAGAAATAAAAATATAGTCATCTCTAATTTCAGGTCATATCAAGACAGATATGTTGTAAAATTGACAGGAATAGAATTAAGTCAAAACACAGCAAGGACAGATTCAACATCAGATACACGCAACAGTAACATAGCTAAACTATAAGTGACATAACATACCCAAACTATTGACATATTGCCTGAGTGATGTCTGCATGAAAAAGTAGCAAGCACTAGTATGAACAAACTATATTTACATGGGAATGAGAGAAACACCACCGAGCAATGACAATTAAGTCTCACTGTTTACAACTTGAAAAAAAAAAAATCTCTTAGTTTTTAAGCTCATCAATTAACTGTGGTGTAGAGAGCAATAAAGATGTGATTATTTCCATTGGGTCTTCTACTCTTGACCACTAGTCTCAATATATATCTCTACACCATCAAGCTATATGGTTTATCTGCTTTCCCTCAACATAAATAATTATACTCTTTTCAAGCATTCTGTTACATCTGTAACTCGCAAAAATATTGTATTTATACAGAAAATATGCCCACTCTGATGGAATTAACATTTCAGCCCTATTTTGATTTGCATATATGTTAATAAAATATGAAAGTCAGTAAATATACCTATGACACACATAAAAATGGGTGTAAATTTTCCCAGTCAAAGAACTCTCAAAACCACTCATAAAACTGACTAAAGAAGTAATCATGAGAAAAATAATTATTAAATTGCTGACTCACGCCATGATGGATTTGTCCTCAAGTTTTCTTTGGTGATTTCATCCATGTCCCATAGCTGCACCCAAAGCAAGGAGTCAAGTAGGACTATCTTAATAAGAGCAGTTTTGTTTTTTAAAGTATCATATGTTGTTATGACAGCAGACGGTCAAAATATGTAGATAAAGTTGTGTTCATTCCATCAGAAGTTCCTGTTTCCCCCACAGTTCAGTGGGATATGAATTGTTTGCTATGATGTTTCTGTGAAGTATCTCACTGTATAATTAGTAAAATGATAGTCCTAGAAGTGTTACAACACAAAGCTGACCGATGTTTCCTGTACAATGTCTTTACTCATAGCATATTACATTACCATAAATGTATTTCCCTTATTTCACCGATGATTTGGCTAGCTCGCTGCAAGGCCTGCAATAAAACAGACAATTTTTTACTCAGAGAAACACATATTTTTACATCAATTTAACTACCCGTACATTAAAAAATTTTTTTAAAAAAATAAATAAAAAAAACCTTTTCAATGTTAAAAAAAAAACACCTTTTCAATGTTAAAAAAATGTGGCTGGATAATTTTTAAAAAATCAACTTTTTGGATCAGATCCTTATAAAATAAACCTGTCATTATTTCTTAACTATAAAAATAGCCTTTTTAAGAAGATATAACAAAATACAGTTAACACTGTATTGCTAGTTTACCTGCAGCATTTCTGAGGCCTCTTTCCTACGTGCTGCTATGTGTACAGATTCCTCAAGCAGGGTCTCTATCTCCTCTTTCTTATACAGCTGGCTCACAAGTTCACTCTGAGGAACAACGACACTTAATCTCATAGAAGAATATGACAAGAGGAAACGAAAATAGAAAACACCCAAGCAAAACATGACCAAAATCAGGAAGGACTGTAGAAATACTATTGATTACAAAAACATCAACAGTTAGAGATGATTGCCCATGTAACTTTTTAAGATCAGTGAGTTAAAAAACATTCACTTCACAGGTCAAATCATCAATACTTTTGGTGTCAGTTCTGTGTCGGTTTCCAAAACTGCGCCCCCCCCCCCTCCCCAATAAAAGCAGGTAGTAGATGGTCTCAAAACTTGGTACCCATGGTCTTAAAACTTGGTACCATTTGTCTCAAAACTTGGTACCTATGGTCTCAAAACTTGGTACCCATGGTCTCAAAACTAAGTCTCTTAGTTTAAATGAGCTTGAAGATCATTTACGATAAGGTTAAAACAATTTCTGGTCAGGAGAAAATAAAGATACAAGGGCGAGCACCCTGTTGCTTTGGGCAAAAATTCCTGTCCACAGATCAGCTGTTAGGAGACAACACAAACAAATTGTGACACAAGTTTTCTATCAGAACCAAACCAAAATGAATTTCAAGCATTTCAGTAGCACCAAAAAATATCTGTCTGTAAGGATCAGGTTTAAAATATTACTCTGAGCATGCCTCAACTATTGTCACCAGCCACACAAAATCATTTATTCCTGAACATGCCCAAATACAATAACTGTATAGGTGAAATACCTGCAGGTGGTCCTTTACGTGGTTAACCAAGAAATGCATAATGGCCTTGGGCGTGCTATCCTGGATATTCTTCCTCACAATCATGAAATAGGATTTGATCAATCGTTCTGATGTAAAGATGGAAACAGCTCAACAAGCTTTCTTAATTATGACTTCACAATCTTATATCTCATACAGCTTCACAATTTAGTACTACATACAATCATCAAAATTTTACAATATTAATATCTTCAATATCTTAGCATATCTACAACTTTGAAATTATTAAAACTAATACACTAAAATCTTATTTTGCTACACAAACTTGTATTACATTTAACCTCACAATCTTATCTTACCTATAACTTCACAATCTCTTTGTTCCCTTGCTGAAAGTTTCATGACTGGCTGCTCTGGCTAAACATGAAAAAATAAGATCACATTTGATACAATTATTTAGGATTAGTTAACATTATTTGTTAGGATCAGTTGTTATTATTAACCATAATGTAATTTAACTAATTTAACATATTTGAGAGAACTATTTAAGATGTCCCTAAAATGTATAGATCTAAACTAAAGGATGTGTCATGAATTTCATGAAAATATGTCATATTAAACAGCAACAAGTTAAAAAATATCTAAGCTAGTAAGAATGAGAAAACACAGCCTTCAATTAATATTAGAAAGAACATTTCATATCCAAATATTTATTGGACACTGTTGAGATGATAAAAAAGTGGGACAATCAACGGCAGTTAGTGTATCATATTATTATTATTATTCCTAAATCCATCAATGAGGCTTTAAAAAATTTTTTATTATTATTTTTTTTTTTTAAATACATTTTTTTTAAAAGAATCAATTTTCCAAGATGATAAGAATAGGTGAGTAATAATCAAAAGTTGATATTAAGAGCAAACAACTGACCACTTCTGGGAGCAAGTTGATTCCTTTCTTGGATCTGGAGGGAGATGGGGCTGCACTGTTGGCACCACTGCCAGGCAAAGATGAGGAGGGCTCAGAAGACCTGTCACTGGCTGGCTGGTCCAGGCGGTTGGATCTTATCAAGTTGGTGATCTTCCAGCTACCATTTAAATTGTCTACAGCAGGAGGTGGGGTGGCCTGGGGAGAGATTTAAAAAAAAAAAAAACTTCAACAAAAGAAATGGAAATACATTGCTCAGATTTAAAAATAAATGTTTGAATTGATGAATTAAAAGTTCTTTTTATAACCTAAGTTTTAAATAGGTCCATTAGTAAAACATCATTGGTTGTTTCTAATTAACATATGTAAAAGTTGTATCTAACTTTAAAGATACTATCAATGCGTCAATCAGTTCAGTCAACTTTGAGAAATCTAACTTGGTCATTCTCACAATTATTATCTTTCATTTCACAGCTCTCAGTTAGTTGGTACAATGCATCACACTTGAATATAACTATGTTATTTAAAAAAAATAACACCTATTTATTAGTAGCAACAGAGACAATCAGAAAAAAAACAGCATTGAAATAAAAAAAGGTAAAATTTAATTAAGCAATACATATGTAGCGGTTGTCCTAAACAAGCATAATATAATAGGAACCTTAAAGATAAGAGATGTATTTGTATTGTGTTATTTAGATAAAAGAAGTCCATATTAAAATTTAAATGAAGCTTTAATTCAATTATGTAGTGAAGCCGGTCAGAAATATCCAAAAATAAACAAAATTGCAAACACTTGCTGAAAATGTAAACATATCAAAATATTTCACTTAAAATTCAAATGAGATGAGTTAATCAGCCCACGCCTGTCTGACCTACTTAGGATGTGAACCTTTTCTCCCTAGACAATGTGGCATAACTTTGTTTTGACAAGGCCAGTAACTTGGTAACAAAAGAGGATTAAAAGTGGGGCTTTTGGTAATTAGGAGCTGAGAGAGCATAAGACATAACATTGCATTTTGTGCAGCCTCAAGCAGGGATGTTACAGGCAAGAGTGGGTTACAAAGAGTTACCAAACCATGTTAACATAATTTAGCAGTGATAGTCACACTTTACTCTCTTGTTTACAACAAGCCGCCCAAAGAAGCCATATAATTAAAATGATTATTCACTAATGAGAAAATCCTAAAGTAATAGAAGCTAACATATTAAAATTAACAGCATTTTGGAATACAGTGTGTGCCAGAATTCAACAAACAAAACTGCATCTCTACATGTCTACCTTCTCTTGCTTTTTCTCCTTCACTGTAGTAGAGGAGCCATCTCCAGACAAGCCCTTTACGTTTGTTATTGATGAGGACATAGCCTTTTTTTGAGTTCATTTCATATAAAAATTAAACTTAAAATTATCCATTAAGAAATATTTAAAATTGGCTTCACTGAAAAAAAAAGGATGTGAGCTTCACATGACATAAGCGTAATATAGATTTTCTTCATTTATAGGAAATAATTTTTAGCAAACTCTCATTACGTAAATATATTCACGAGTTAGAGTTAAGCTTACATGGACACAGTAGCCAACAAATCTTGAACAGCTACACATAAGTTTATTTTTTAAAAAAAGGAAACAAACATCTCAGAGAGCAGTTATTGCTATATGCCCGTCTGCAGAATATTAAAAATGATACACTTGTAAAAAACATAGAACATGTATGAGTAGAAAACAGAATGGACCAAACATAAGATTTCTTGTTAGCTGGGGACATTAGGTTCAAGCAACCAATCTTGGGCAGATTGAAAACTATCCCTTTACAAGTCTTTAATCATACATTTCCTATTAAATGATCATTAACGTTTAGGATCTTCCTTAAGTGAGAGATTGCCCTGGACTCCAGCTCAACTAGCACAACCATACCCATCTGAATACTCAATGAGTTCTACAACTCACAAGTGTAACATAAAATGAGTTGGTTCTGTGGAACATTGAAAATGTTGCCTGCAAGAGGTAGCAGGTTCATATTTCTTTTGGTTATTCCCAGCTATGGGTATATAGATGGGTAAAACAGGCTTGCTTACCAAGTAAGGCTGCTATTCTTTGGGACGAGGTAAAAAACACTTCAGCTACTTGACAGCAAATGGTGAAGGAAAAAAAGCACAACATTCTCACACCCCAAATGTAACTTACACGATCTTTGTCTTCTTGGATCCTATCCAAGACGTTTCTCTGACTGAGAGTTCTCTGGGCTTCAGCTTCTGTAGCTCCTCCCATCATGGCTCTGTGTACAGAATGGGCCTCAGAAAAATCTGGATGCTTTGTGTTGATGTATGCCAGTTCAATTTGGACTAGGTTTTCTACCTGTAATAGGCAACAGAGATAAGAAAAATGTGTTCCATAAGTCAGCAAAAGATCATTTTAATGAAACTGATCCACTGTTAAAGTGGACATGGGATGTATGTTACAAACAACAAAATATCATTTATGATGTCAATGAAGACATGTTAACTATCATAAGAAGTCAACTATCAACTAAGGTGTCGAGATGCTGCAAGTTTAGACAAAAATTTGATTTTTTTCCCCAAAAGGCAGATTTTTGTCAAATACTCATCCTGATATAGTTTCAAAAAGTGCTGCTTCCCCTTTCAACTATTGCCTTGACACTTGGATGATGTCAGCCTTAGATGGTAGCAATATCCTCAAAAAAAAAAAAAACTATACAAAAATTTAACATATTAAGCAGCAAAATAAAAAAACTTACCATTGAGTTTGTTGGGGGCAATCTTTGACGTAGAGAGTTTGTAACTACATCAACAATACGTTCATGAAGCTTGGGAAAACGTAACATTTCTTGCTGAAATGGATCATGAAATATTTTTAAAAAATGCTTATTTAACCCAAGGGATGGAGCTCACTACTAAACCCTGGCTATATCATTAGACTCATTCAAGATAGACATCTTTGATAAATTTTGATATTAATAAATACTCTTCACAACATCCACATCCACCCTTATCAACTCTGACATCCACTATTATGATGTAGACCCACTCTCTCCAACTTACATGTGTTCCACAATGTTGAATCATTCTCTGCATCTCTTCATGAACTAACTCCACACATCTCAAGCTGGGTTCCTCTAGCCTACGGATCTGTCTCTTTACCAGCAATTCAAAAGAGATCTCGGGGACAAATAATGCTGGCCTTGGACCCTGAAATAGATACATAATTTATCATGACACTTTTCAGAAATGAGAAAACTCTTTTATTTGAACCAAATTACAAAAGAAATCAAGAGCCCCTGACAAAGATAATGAACATGATTTTTTAAAAAAAAGAAGCTGTTTGTATAAAAAGAATGGATATTAATTACATTGTCAGAATAGTGTAAGTGTTGTATCCCTATGAATTGCTAGAAACAAAAAGTAAATTTGAATTGATCCAACTGTGAAACAGTGGCTTTGACTTACAGTTGCATTTCTAATAGCTGTGAGTATATCTCTTGTATTGAGTCCACCTAGTGGATCCACAGACTCCAATGTCTTACCAAAAGTTTCATGAAATATGTAGCAAATGCGTGCACCCCCGCACCTGTTGATATCGACATGATCAAAAATATATACATGTTAACTGCATGAAGATTAAGTTTATAAAAAAAATCATCACTTACCAATAAAAGTATCGCATACAACCTATTAAGTATAGCAATAGTAATTCATATTAAATTTCCTTTCATTACTTTGTAGGTATTTTACCCCCAGAACTTTCTTTTACATTAATTGAATCTGATTATAAGGACTATAGCAAACATGCAAGTAACATGCTTGTTCATTTTCTCACAGTTCAGATGTTTCAATATTTCTGGAGGTTCCCTCAATTGTGCTACAATATGCTGAAGCAAATCTAGTTATGATCTGAAGTAGTAGTTGGCTCTGAAATAGACATGTATCAATTATTTATAGCTAAAATACTTTGTGTGTTTTGGAGACAAAAGGATACAATTATTTAAAATATAGCTAGATACTAAGATAGAATTAGGTTATTTAGTTTTAAAAAAAACACAATAAAATTGTTAGCTTTCTAAGAAATGCTCCTGTTCCTCTAAAACAACTTACTTTATCAGAGATTGGTTCACCAAAAGAATTAAGTAGTGACTGAAATTGTGCGATGAGAACGTTCACTCTTGTTTTTAATTCTGGAAGACAATCTCTGATGTGGTGCATTAGTAGCTGTGGATCAAAAGATCAATCCCCTGCTAATTTAAAGGTCTCACTCTCACATGAATAATTACATGGTAAACTTTGGAAAATGACTTAAGTAAAACATTATCATTTACATTATCAATAAAACCAGATCTAAAATTTTAAAAAATGAAATCGGATTACTCATAAAAATAGTAATTATTTAATTGATGCCCCGAAAAAGGGACCCTAGCAGGAAAAGTTTCTTATAGAAAATAATTACCCTGTTTAGTGTCTTTGCAAGGTACGGTGTGCCATTTCGGCTAGCTATTGATGGATATTTTTTCTGTAAAAATGTTGCTTCGTCTTTCAAAGACTCCGACAATTCCTGGTCAAAAAGACATATGATTATCAATAAGTTTTGACACAATTATCACCAAAGTACAAATAAATGCTTTAACTATAAGTAAAAATCCCTAGGACTGAATACTCATCAAGAGCAAGAAGTATCATGGAATTTTACCTTTTTGTTGTTAATATCAGCTTGACTTCTATTCACAACTCCAATGATACCAAGCTTGACAGGAATGACTCTTCCACACAGTACATCCATTGCATCTGTCCCGGCGTCCATTAGATCCAATTTAGTGATCACTGCTAAAGTTCTTCTGCCTGAATAACAAATGTGTATTTTTGAAAACTGCATTCTCATCCCACAGCTTTATGTAAATTTTAACAAGCAAAAAACTGATAAACAAAACAGGAACGGTCTTGTAGTGTATCTTATTTACAATGTACTCATCTAATCATTACCATCGGGATCATATTCTCTAGCTAACTTTAATGCCTCTGATGTAGCGAAATCTGTGTTGCCTGCAGTCACAGCAAGGATAACAGAGTTGGGGTTGGAGATGTAGTGGATAACAAGGTCCCGAATCTGGTTCTCAATATCTGGAGGCTGATCCCCTACAGGAACTTTAGTCAATCCTGGCAGGTCGACAAGGGTCAGATTCACCACTTTAGAGGAATAAATCTTAAGTGAAATAGGTTCTGTACAGATTCCCTGAAAAGAGACATAAATATTTTAGCAGCATTATATTCAGTTTTTAGGCTATTCAATGGAACCTTTTAAAACCAACATCATGTTTTTATTAAATAATGTAATTAAACAAAAATTGATAATAATTGGAAACTAAAATATTTAGTTGATAAAGCGACAAGTGGACATACATTTATTCTGCAGTAATACTTGACAATAATGATTAGGTTAAAGTACCATGTAATAAGTATTATCATTTTTCTTTAACATGTTCAAGCAGAGTGAAAACATAGTCTACAGCATTGATTTTTATAGTACCTTGTTAGTCCCTGACATGCGGTCTGTCTCATTTTCAATTTCTTTACAAACTTCATGAAAGTCTGTGTAGATTTTATTTTTAGTATGAAGGAACTTTGCCCATTCTGGTGCTGTAACATTCTCTAAGGAAAAAAATATAATCATAGTCAAGTTATGGAAACCAAAATGGCATATATTTATAAATGATAAATATCCTTTCACATTTTGACTGTGTATGTTATGGTTTCCACAATAAATTACATTTTCAGGAATTAAAATTTAAAAAATCTCCAATTGGAAATATAAAAAACAAGCTGAAATAATACTACTTACGCATGTCCTCGTGCCGCATACGAGAACCGTCTTTAGGCACATGCAGAAGCTGCAGCACTAGGGGCCTACGGGTGACAATCCCGGTCCCTCTTGGCAGAAAGTCATGACCAACTAGTGTTTCAAGAACCGAGCTTTTTCCTGAGCTCTGATAATGAAAAAAATGTAAGTAAAAACTAAACTAACTTCATTAAATAGTTAGATTGAGAGATATCATTTCCGCTTCAAACTTATCATCTGACAAGACAGTGAGTTTGTTTATTCTATATATAAGGAGGATATGGGGTTATAAGTAAGAGCACACAACTCTAACATGAAATGTTTTTCATTACTCCAAAATTTAATGTTACAATTTTTACATTTATTTGACCTTTGTTCCAGCTGCCCATTCATTGTCCTAACAATATATTTAAAAACGTGATTTAAATTACTTTAAAATATCCTGAATTATAGGACTCATCCAAAACAGAATTGTATGACTTTCGATTATTTAAAATAATTAATAGGCCTAACTATGTTACTAATAGCAGGGGGTGGTTAAACAAAATAATCCAGCTTGACATGAACCTCAAATTTTTGTACCTGGAATTTGTATTGCTTTCTAAGCCCACAAAATATGCTGGCTCCAAATCCTAACAATTTTTTTTTGTTTCTATATCTCTGCTAAAATAGAATTAATTTTTAACCCTATTTTAACAGCATGTAATTAAAGTAAATAAAATATTAGGATGCTACTTTGTTCTGAACTGAGAGGTAGACCTAAGTTTATGTTAAAAAGGTAAGTTAAGGTGGACAAAGGGATTTGAATAAATAGGCCTCATAAATTATTGATTGAGCATCTTAAGGCCTTAAACAGTTGATAAGGTAGACCTAGTTTATACCTGCTAGGCCTTTGGCCCTATAAATTTAGGTACTTTGGCATAAATTTTTAATATTGTCTGATTGCCATAAAAGATAAATCAGTTTAAATGGCTTGCTATAAGCTTTAACTTAAACAAAATATCAAGTTTTTTTTATTTTAAAAGATAACATTACCAAAATTTCAGAAGACATTCTCAATGCACTTTAAAACACAATGAACAACAAAACTTTTACATAGCATCAATATTTTTTTTTCTTTTATTTGAGGGTAGTTAAAAAATATCCTGAAAAGAAAAATTGGAAAAAATTATTACTTATAGAGGACAAAAACAATATAAAAAAAGCAGATTAACTGTATTTTAATTAAATATATGCTTCAGTTAAATTTAAATCTTCTATGTTAATAATTATAAAAGATAAGTTCAAATCTTTAAAAAAAAAAAAAATTGAATGTGTGATCATGAAGTTCTAAATCAAAAAAAAAAAAAAAAAAACCCCCAAAAAAAAAAATAAATAAAACCATACCAGCAATTGCATGTGATTAAAAGATAATGAGGATGTTCTGCCTGTCATTTCTGGGTAGACTGCTCCACAGACTTCTTAGTCTTATTGACGAATCCCACAATCTCTCCAACATAAACTTTCTCTTTGCCATCTATGTCCTAATGTGTCTCATTTGCAATGGAAGGAATTCCATTGTCTCTGTAATCGAAAATTTAAATTTTCTCTTGCATCTGACAGAAGCACAGAAGTAACATCATAGTCCGGCATCTATACGATTTCAAGTTTCGTTTATTATTATTCAAGTTATGTGTTAATAAAAAAATTATTTATTAGAAATATTAAATATAATATATTTTGCTTCTGGTGTGCCCTGCTTCCTTCTCAAAACCGCCCGCCCCCCAACTCCATGTTTTAAAATAATAGTACTGAGTGAAAAAAAGGCTGTCAAGTGTGACATGTGAACTCAGTAAAAAAAAATTCTTTAGGGGAGGGTGACTTTTATTCTGTGTTTATTTTGTTTGTGTTCCTCTGTCACAATGTCTGAAGTCCTTGAAATAGTTTGCTAAATTTTATATACAGCAAATGTAGTTTTTCTTGAGTAAATCTTTGGTATAAAATGAACAACAGTATCTTCTCTGTTAACAGGTTTTTTGTTCAACATCATCTCTATTCCAGGATCCGGCAGCTGCCTGTTCCTATCAGGGGGTTATTTCTTGACATAAAGGGTTGACGAAGGCAATGGACTCTCACTACCAAATAGGGCAATAGGTTTCATTTCATATTATAGAAAATGAGAAGTTAACTTTTTTTTTTTTTGTAACACTTGGACCCAAAGGGTATTTTCTAAAATATTTGAGAAAATACTCGGTGTAAAAAAACTGCATCCGGTTATGCCCTAATTAACCCTTTCAGCCGCAACATATTGTATACCCTGTTCCTCGCAACTGGGTGTAGCACACCTGTACACTTATATTATAATGGGAAAAAGTGTTTCTGGCGATTCCTGCAACTGGGTGGGTTACACCCATAGTCTTATATCCCAGTAAATGGCTCTCTTTATGTTATATTTTTTTTTACAATGTGGCATGATTTAGTTGCCTTGCAACCAAACTCCCTTCACAGATCATGTAGTTTCTTCCACTGAAGCATTTGTTCTGTACATTAATGAAAAATGATACAAACAATAGCTGACTGCACCAACAGGGGAGGCGAGAAAAAAGAGAAAACAAATGGTAAGGGTCTTATGCGATCTAAATGAAAGCTTTTATTGGCTGCCTAGTACACACTGACGATCTTCACCTCAACAGCATTTCAGTGGAATTTTTATTCAGCCATGTTGATGGATATCCTCATTTTAGGGCTGCATTTTCAATGAGGAGATTCAGCAAACTTCCGATTCATCTTGGCTTTGACAACAAGGATACTAGATCAATCATTTCCGGCTCGTGACATCTTTGCTCCCATAAGAGATGTATGAGAAGCATTCCTGAGTAATTTAGCAAGGTATTATGTTCCTGGAGAGAGCATCACAGTAGGAGAGCAACTGGTTGGTTTTAGAGGTCGGTGCAGATTTATTCAATATATGCCAAGCAAGCCCAAAAAATATGGAATAACAATCTTCTGGGCCTGGGAATCCTCTTAGAGGCTGCCCATATCTTGGCAAAGAAAATGCAAGTGCCCTGCCAGCAAAGAGTAATGTTGGAATATCCCCAGAGACTGTGATTTCTTTTACAACGGACTTCCATGGAAGTGGCCGCAATTTCAGAACAGACTATTATTTCATTCCCCTACAACTTGAAGAACCAATGGCCAAGAACAGACACACAAGTTGGAACAGTGAAACGGGACAAGATGTTCCTACCCAAGTGGTTAGAGCAAAAGAAGGCTCTGTCCCTCAACACATCAGTGGTTTTGTTCAGACTAGAAACAACATTGTCAAATATCAGAGCTCGAAGCAGAAAAATATATTGCTCCTGAACACAATACACAATCGTCCAGATATAGAAAGTGAAACTAAATGCAAGAAACCAGAGATTGTGGTCTATAACAACAAAATCAAAAGAGGCGTATTCGCCATGGACCAAATGGCGAAGGTGTTCTCTGTGAATACAAAAACTAAATGTAAAAGATGTCCTTTGGTTGTGTTTTTCAACATTGTTGACTTTGCATCAATTGTAGCAAGAGTGGCTAATTCACTGGTCTCATGCAGACAACAGACAGTCAATAGTGATGTTGCACATTTCCTTACCCCTCCGCAAGCAGAGATTATTCATCCAGACACTCAAGATATTGTGAGGTAGAACATCGCCAGTGTTTTGAAATCTTTACAAACACTTCAAACAGCTGTCCAAACCACTTCAACTCAGCAAGTTTATTTGACATATTTATTGCAAAGAACATTCTGATCTATTATGTAAAAACTGTGCAAGCTGAGCTGCAAAGCTCATTTTTCCATGTGTACATGTGACTGGTCTGCTTTGAAATAGTTTGTCAAGTTGAATAGATGTTCCTATTGTTGGTTCCCTGGTACCCAAATCCATTCAGAATATTTATTAGTCAAAATTTAAAATCTAATTTATGGATTACACAGACTCAAATAATATAACAAAATGTTCACAAGCCAGTTTAGACGTTTTTTTCTTCTATTACATTATGCACGGGTGTGTTACACCCAAATGCTAGTTACTGTAAAAAAGATTAGGTCCCAAAAAATTAGTCACTTTCGCATGCTTTAGATAGACAATTGTATCCACCAAGGTGTTCATTCCAACTACCTTATGGATTAGGTCGAGTATGAGAAAAATTATTGAAAGGAGACTCCAGATATCAGAAATCATTTTTTGTTTCCGGTTGTATTAGACCCAGTGCGGCAGAAAGGGTTAAGTATTAGTCTATGTAAACTGATTTCCTATATACCTCGTAATTAAATATATTTAATAAAATGATGATGAGTCGTACTTATTTATTTGATATCTTTTAATAAAAATTGTATAGGCTAATTTATAAATATTACCTTATTTTAAATAAGTCATGGACTTTTGTGTTAAAATTTGCAATTATATTGGATTATAATTATATAAATTATTCTAATTAAGTATAAGGCCTAAATTATTCTAAATAGGACTAGACTCTAAAACTAAAAGTTAAGACACACAGTAAGTAGACAAGTATTAGAATATTACATTGACTTAACAATTAATTAATATTTAGAATCAAATACCAGATTAAATTAAAAAAAAAAAAACACCTAAATTAGGCCTGTAAGTATAGTTGCAGTAATGGAATAGTATAGACTCTAAAACTAAAAGTTAAGACACACAGTAAGTAGACAAGTATGAGAATATTACATTGACTTAACAATTAATTAATATTTAGAATCAAATACCAGATTAAATTAAAAAAAAAAAAACACCTAAATTAGGCCTGTAAGTATAGTTGCAGTAATGGAATAGTTTAGTTTATTAGGCTTAGGCTTTTAAAGTACAGGCAAAAGCCATGTAAATGATAAAATATGGTTCAATTGAAATAATCAATAACAGCAATTCTTTTTTTTTTGTGGTATTATTTCTTTAATTATAATTAATAAATACTGGTAAATACTGGTAACAACTAGGCATCTCCCTTTACTATACATATATTAATATAATAAATCAATCGACAAAACAAATTTGAAATTCACCTGACTATAAGAACTAAAATGAATTTTTAAAAAACTCTTTAATTTATTGGGTTGTATTAATTTCTAATTAACTTTGAAAAACTTTCTAATTCATTAACTGATTAATGTGCCACATATTTTTAAAGTTGAACAATAATGAAAATCTCTTTATATTAAATTGATAAAAACCATTTCAGACAACATAATTTTCTTTACATGAGGTGGGATGACTGGTGAAAATGGCATTTTCATTTTCTTAAACCTTAACAGAGTTAAATGTATACATTTTTTTGGGAAATTGCTTTATTATTGAAATAAAGTTATATCCGTATGTAAATGAATGAAGCAGTAGCTGGTAAACCATTTTATATGTCAAGATTTTACATTTAAAAATTATAAGTTATTAAGTACATACCAATACATCAGAGCAAATGCATTTCCATCACTGATAGCAAATTAATTTATTATAAGAAAGCTGTGGCATAAAATGCATAAAAACAAAATCATTGCCGAGTCGAATGTTAGGTAATTTACCACTTCAGTGTCGCTTATAAAAAAAAAAAGTGTTGTTCCGATTTGAAGTGCTATTGAAATGCTTATTCTTTTATTGATTTCTATTAATAGTACTGTGGAGAGGGCAACTGGTTTTTCGGTGGCATAGAAAGAGAGAGTGGGCAATGTTTTCTTTGAGTGCCAGAGCAATGTGCGATCACATTACAGGAGTGCATAGAGAGATATATCCTTCCAAGCTCAGTTATCAGGCAGATGGGTGGCTTATACAAGCATAAACCATTTCAGACATGGAATCTACAAACACTCCATTTTTCTTCAACAAAATTGTATCAATCCAAAGGACGCTGATGTCCACACACATAAGGTTGAAAAATGTGGTTGCACGCAAAGCGCAAACTGAAAAGGCAGTTCGGCACAAGCTGCAATATTTTCATAAGTTCGTCTCCCGCCATCATTTTCATGGAGATGATATAAACTCAGACTCTGTTTTTTTTCATACATTAAATTGTCAAAATTTTTCTATTTGAAAAAACTATTTAATTGTTAAAATTTTTCTATTTTAAAAATGTTGTCTTTTATATATGTGCTGAAATTAATATGTGCTATGTTATTAAAAATATGTCCATTTATTTGTATGTATAAAGATTTATATCTTATCAATAAAACAATAACCGTTTAAATGGCACTTCAAACCCAAACAACATGACTTCTTTCATAACGACGCTCAAGTGGTAATTACCCAAATGTTAAATTGTCACAAAAGTTTTTGCATCCTTTTTTGACATGCGCAGAACAGATGCATGATTGAGTACTGTCGGACCTAAATATGTAAGTACAAAAACTGAGACTGAACATAGACATACATAGAACCAGTAGGTACTTCAGTCAGGCAAGGGAGACTACTACTTTTTGTGTATCGGAAAAGGGAGATAGGCGTTGAGAAATCCAAATTTTAAATTTTCCAATGTGTTAATAAATGAGTAATTTATTTGAGCTCCGTTTTCATCCTTTCACTTTAGTAGACATCTTGGCCTACATTTTCATTGATTTGTTTGGATTTTTCAATGACATGTATTTTGAAATTCCCCTTAATTATAAAGCATCTTTTACTAAAAAATTAGTAGACAAGTTCAACTTTTATGTCTATCATATTTAGTCTTACTCTGTATTATCTATCAATATATATGTGTGTCAATTTTCATTGAGTTAAAACATGTCGGCCACTTG
The DNA here is from genome assembly GCA_964033795.1 of Lymnaea stagnalis. Taxonomy (NCBI): domain Eukaryota; kingdom Metazoa; phylum Mollusca; class Gastropoda; family Lymnaeidae; genus Lymnaea; species Lymnaea stagnalis. The sequence goes on from CAXITT010000011.1 coordinate 2,542,057, forward strand.
TTATGCTCATTTGAGTAAACTGCTATATGGTAATGCTGGTCATCCCAATTTCGATAAAGAAGTGGCCAAGCCCCCTTTTAACGGCGGAAGACGCCGATACTAAGGAAATATTTAATTATTACCACTATTTACATCAAAATATTTAGTAACTTATGTTTTAGAATGAGCTTAAATGTTATTGAAAGAATACTATTTTCATTTGTGGTTAAAAACCTGAGTAGAGTCCATATTATAAATGATCATAATTTTCTGTGAGCAAAATGTCATGGCCATTGCCGCAGCCATTCACTATTATAAACCAGGTCAGGGAAAACTTTAATTAATTAGTCATTTGCCAAAGTTGAAATTTCAAAATAAGTAGTTGACAAACAAAATGCAACCAGAAACGCATTGCCGATATTCAGACCCGGGTCCCTTTAGACTCAATGCTATTCGGATGTCACTTGTGGTAGTTTATTTTAGTTAAACTGAAGAATTAAGTTTACAAACATATAGTCCATTCAATTATCTTTCATTTGATACCAAATTTTATCTTACAACTTGACAACAATATATTTAAAAAAAATTATAATCCCAACATCTAACTTCTCGGACCTGGGTACGAATAGCCCCTTTGTATGTACATATATATTTATATATATATATAAATAATATAATATATATAAACATAAACTAATATAAATATAATAGTTGTATTAAAATCTATTTATCTCACTCCTTAAATCATTTATTATAGTATAATTACTATTATAATACTTTTACTAAGTCTATTTACTATATCAGTCAAAGACAAGTGCTTATCAATCCCATGTCAGCCATGTCCATGGCAACCAACCCAAAAATTAAAACCACTGATATTTCATTAGCCAATAATAATTCTTTATGTTATAAAACATTTTTTATTTATTTAAAGTGATTTATTTTTACTTATATTTTCCATTTATATTCTGGATAACCAATTTAATGAATTATTTATTACCCCATGGCCGCTATTGATATTTGCAATAAGCAGACAAGCACGGTGGCCATGAATGCCATGATGACAAATTAAATTACATAGCCTAAAAAAATGACATCTGTGACTTTCGTTTTTGAAGCCTACCCATGGTCTACACTGTAAATGAACCTGTACTATAAACTAAATGAGATTTATTTTTAATCAATCAGCGCTTATGAGAAAAAAAATTATTGATAATAAGTGAAGTTTACCTATTTTCAACTTCAATTTTCAAAGCTTTAACCTCAAAAAAAATAAATAAATCAAATGAATTCTCAATAGGACAAGCAAGATATTGGCTTTAAGTTTAAGTTAAAGCCAACACTTTAAGTAATTGGCGGATGTAGAATCTGGCGAAACAACAATACCCTCAGTAAATTAAAAAGTGGAGTGGCCATTTTGGCAACGAAATTACGATACCTGTTTTTCTGGAATTTCCGGGTGATACGGAAGTACCTTTATTCGTTTATTTTTACAAAAATATTTAATTATTTTATCAAAGTCAAATGTACCTACTAATAGAACCAGGAATATAAATTATGATAAATTAATATTTAAACAATAGATTAAAATTGCAACTCAGATTAAGAGGGTTCTCATGAGGGTCAATACTCAGTTGTTCTAACATGTTAATTCAATTCACTTGATCACTATTATGTTATTATTTCAGTTGTGTTATTTTTATTATTGTTTGTTGGGCCTTAGCCGCGGCGAATTTTATTTAGCCGCTAAAATGTTATCCCTAGAATACTGTTTAAAGAGTAAACCAAACCTGGTTTCCTATAACCACTATCTGTGGTAGTTGAATTGTTTCTGATCCTACGGTATTGAAAACATCTTGAAGCTTATTAATGACTGGAATTAACGATTCCATTTCGTCTTTGAACTGACGAAATTAGATGTCGGTCGGGGAGGCAAAGGACAGATAACTCTGCAATTTTAGAAACTTCCGGCAGGGGAGGTCAGTCAGGTCATTTTGTTTCCCCCTGGAGTATTTTATGGAAGTAATGGAAGTAAACATGATGCTGTAAAGACTTTATTATATAACATATCGTAAATATAAGCAGGTAATTTATTTCTACAACTATTTACTACGACTACTAGTCTAATATTAAAACGGTTTTATAAAACGATATGATATCACATGGCACATGGATATGACAGTTTGACTATGCCATGCCTATATTTATACAATACTATACTAATACTATGCCAAATACTGCCAAATAGACTATTTATTGACTATCGTCTATGATGAGCTGGTGAGTGAGTCAAAACTGTTTGTCACTCACTAATCATTCACTGACACTCATCATTCACTGACACGGTAAATTTTGACTACGATTGCCACTATTTTCTCAATGGCCGCCAGCTTGGTTAACCCGTCACCTGAAGTCATCTATCCCTATGACTATGAGTCTATGAGCCTATGCCTAACCTGAACCCTGAATCGATCCCTCATAATCAGTAATGACCATTTTCAATCAATTTATTTATTTAAAATATAACATGTATTAATTTAAGTTAAAGCTACAGTTTTGTACTTTTAGTAAGTTCTATTTTGTTTATTGAAGTAGGACTAGACAAGTGTGACAGGGCATTGTAATCATTGTTTTTTTCCTCAGTACTGCAGAGGTGTCTCTTAGAAAAATCTACAACTACAACTTAATTGTTTGATTGCAACTGTTTAGTAGATTTTATTGTATGTAGAACTCTGAGTAAACAGAAAAACTCTCTCCCCAGAGTTTTTTTGCATTAAATCGCTTGAATTATTTGGAAAAAGGTGTTAACACTGATGATGTCCCAGGAAGAGAGCAAACTATCCACCTTTGAAAAAAGTTAATGCGTGAATGCCGTGATAGTGATAGCAGCAGAGATACTAACACATTGGCTTATTTACACATTTTTATAAAGCTAAATTAAAAAATACAATATTCTGTTAAATTTATCTAGATTTACTTGCAGCATCCAGTGTTTTTTGACACTGAAAGGCTGATTAGTCAGTAAGTAAAAAAAAAAGATAGCCTACCAGAATGGCAGATTATGGGGAGTTCCTATTATCTGCTGATTAACCCTGATGAACATTTAAGTGAGTTAACTTACGTAAAGTCGGTCTGAAAATCTTTAGTGGTTATTTGCATTTTAAAAAAAAAAACTGTTACGGTAATAATAATTATAAGACCTTATGGACTTGGTACAAAGCTAGACCAGAACATTGAAGAAATTAGCATATTTATAAAGAAGACACTTTTAAAATAAGAAACTTGAAAAACATGAAAAGTGTAAAAACTCTATACTGTAAGTAAAATTTGAGTTTAGGGGGACCCTGAATATTTGAATGTATCCAATGTGTCAAATTTTGTATATATTTTTTGGGTAACTTCTTAAATTATAGGATACCCTTTTTTCACCACTTTCATTATCTTCACAGACATCCAATCTCTCCTAACATGAACTCTGCTGTAATCATATCTTTCTTTGTTTATTCCACACTTTTACACTGGAATTAGCACTATAAAATTCCTGAAATTCAGGAGTGAAGACTATAAAATTGATTTTTTTGTTTTGTTATTGCTTTGTGGACTATTTAATTTTATAAATATTGCTTTATATTTAAATATAGAGGATGCAAAATTTATAACAAATCAGTTGTAATGTTACTGTACCATTATTAAAGAAGATGATTAATTTTGTAATTAATATTAGCAAGATTTGCGCCAATTGTCTAATGTGATTTTCATAAGCACTTCTTTTAGCTGGTTAAAAATTTATTTATTATAATATGAAAGGATTGTCTACTAATCATTTAAAAATGTAAATTTTATAAAAGAAAATACCAACATAAGGTTCATTGGCATGTCTAATAAAATTAGGTATTGAAGCTTCTGAAGATATTTGATGTTTTTTATTTTTCATTTTCAAAAATAATTTCTGGTCACCTTTTTTTCATATTTTAGGAAGAATTAAAAATGAGTGAGTATGCCAGACGATTAGCCTTTCTTTCGACTAGAATTTTTGGAGAGGTTATGAAGGGGACAACCTATAGGAATGAGAAGATTGTCAAACAAATGGCTGCAAAGCCATTACATCAAGATAATTTTGTGGTTAATTACTACCCTCCCTACATGAAGCTTGATCTCACTTTTAAAAATTTACGACAACATGGACTATTCAGGTACTTATTATTTATGTTTTGAATACTTCTAAATAGGACTATGTACTTAAAGCAATATGAATCATTTACCCTTAAAAAAGGGCCTGTCCAAATGTTGGCATATCTGCATACTTTGTTGTCCACAGTGCACTAAAAGAACCTTCCTTAAATATGATTAGAATAAAATAGGCTCTTTTAAAAGCAAAATTCTATATTGTATTGTATATCATTTATTACATAATTACCGCTTTAAAAATGTTGATGTAATTTATTCATTTTGAGGATTTTTTGGCCAACATGTAACTATTGATTTGTACAATTTATGAGAAAATAAAAAATATAGACTGAAGAAAGATTCTGTCTAGGCCTACACATTTTGAGGAACCAGGAATATAAAATAAGGCCCTTAGTCCTTAGCTGACTTTAAATTGGACAACCCTGCTTTAAGATAATGGAGTGTTGTCAATTTTTACAATAATTTTCTAAGAGGCTTGCTGGTTAGAGAAGAGATAATTTATTTATTTAGAGAATAAATCTACTCCATTAGGTTATTTAATTATTTAATTTATTTCAAGTAATTTATTTTCCATGATTGTTTCTTTACTTCTAAACATTTGTAGATGATAAAATTACAGTCATGAATATTTTTTTTCTTGTAGGGATGAACATCAAGATTTTATTGATGAAATGAATAGACAGAGAACTCTTAGAGGAAAGATTAAGCCAAAGAAAGGTGAAGGGAAACGTGCTCTGAAAAGAAAGGCGGCTGGGGCAGCGTAACCTAAATTAATGTTTTTAAATTATTTTTGCTCTAATTTTCATAGAATGTAAAATTAAAATAAAACATTTTAAAAAAACACAACATATTAGTTATTATTAGTGTTGACTCATTGAAATATCCTTTTTCTCAGTTAATAAAATTGTTTCCGTGTTTAAAATTTTCTTACCTCTACTTCTAATAAAAATTCTTTAGTTTTGCTAGGGGGTGTTTTTTAAAATTATGGTAATAGTCTTGGCTCTTTTACTTTTAATCTGATCATTTGGATTGTTTAAAATGTTACTATTCCTTAGAGATGTTAACTGTTAAGGTTTTTAAAATCAATCTACTCTAAGTTACCGTACTAAGACGTCAAATCTTGCTTTTGATCTGTTGAATTTGGTAATACTATTAGTATTATTAATTATGCTTTGTGAACTGATAAATATTTCTTCTATTTCTAAAGAAAGATATTATGTGGTTAGTTGTTGATGTTTTCTAATGTGCTTGCCTCTACTTCTTAAATTTAAGGAACAGCTAAATTTAATACAGGAAGTTGAATTGTTGGCAATACTTTACATCAGGGGTCTCAAACTCGCGGCCCGCTAAATGAAATTTCCCCAGATTCTCAGATCTATAATGGGACCCCCGTGACGGTTTCAATCGAATCTCACAGACTAGTCTAATTCTTAATTTTATTATTTTTGTATAGATTTGGACTTAGATCATAATGGTAAAAGCCGTTTTAAAATAGGACTAAAAGTTTTTATTGTAAAGCATTTTATGAGACAAAAATCGCCAAAGTTCGGTTTTGAGAAAACACGCTTCGAATATTGTATATACATATATTATGATACATCAAAAGTTTAAAAAGTCATTTAATGGGTAATGCACAACCATACCTGTGTAAATCGTGGCAATATGACCTGATATCAAAGAATCCCTATTACAATTTCCGATAGTGTGTAGGAGTGAGGGAAATTCCGAGCCGCCGCCGCCGCCCCCCCCCCCCCCCACCCCCCCCCCCCCCCCCGATAAATTGAGCTTGAAACCAATGCTGCACATAAAGCACTATTAATTTAAGGGAGGTAATGAAATGTGTTTGTACCATTTTCTTAAATTCGCGGGTACCTCCCTTCAATGTGTGTTCGGAAATATAAAACAATTAATAAATAAAAGCGTCTTAAAAACTCATAACAAACTCCGTTGAACACAGGAACGTGACATTTTGATGGTTACATTGTGTTACAACGGAAGGAGCCACACAGAAATCCGCGTTGTCACTAACCATTTGGTGTGGAGGATAGTAACGCTGGTGGTTACTTTAGTTACGCATGTGAAAATTGATGATAGTTAAATTTAAATTCTTTTAAGAAAATAATTAGTTTTTTATTGTTGTTATTGCCATTTAAAAAAAAAAAAAATACAGTTCAAGTACGTGGACGGGATATGTTACCGCAGTGGTTGGCAATAAATGTGGTTCTTTTTTTTATTTTTTACTTATCAATTATCGGTAATTAGGACATTGAAATAAACAATCTCCTCTTTCCCGTGCCTCCGTATATTATATATATACTTATATTATATATATATATACTTATATATATATATATATATATATATATATATATATATATATATATATATACCGATATGTATATTTATATATTATATATTTACATTTACAATTTATTTAGCAGTTATTATTAGAAAAAAGCAAATAACATTGAGCCTCAATCCTAAAAAAGTTTTCCGCTCTTTTGGAATGTGCGTCTTACAAGGTTGGGACTTGTGGATTGAGCCAAGTAACAAAGTATACAGCATAGCATTGTAGTCTACGCAAACACAAAGAAACATTTCAAGTTGCAGAGTCAGTGACACTTAATTTGCATTATAAGAGATTGTTTTATGGAACCCTATCCATGTTTAGTCAGAGAAAACTGATTATCATTAATAAACATAACTTTTGGCTCAAAGGGTGAATAGTAAAATACAAAAAAAACAAAAAAAAAAAAAAAACAAAGTAATAAAAAAAAATAAAACAAAAAAAAAAAAAAAAAAAAAAACAAAAAAAAAAAAAAAAACAACGTTTTAACAAAGACTTTCGCTAAAATCGAGTTTAAACTCGAACGCACTAAAAAGTAGAACATAATTAAAAATACATTTCACAAAGAATGAATGTGCAGAAGTGTAGTTTAGCACTCGATGCATTGAAAAGAGTGTTGGAGGGCAATAAACCTTTAAAGTAATTAATTAGACGCAAACAATAAGTGTAAATAAAACAATATAGGTTCAGATTTTTGGTTCTGGTAAGTTACGTTGCTGAATCCATGTACTGGCATCTGTGCAACGGTTGATGAAGCGATGCAATCATGCTGCTATCCTAACGGCTCCGAGCGGGTGCCAGGGCAGCCTTGAAGCTCTCGATTGATGTCTAGTCCACGGCGGCATTGTCCAGGTGGTTCCAAGTGTTTATTGCGCGTGGGAAGAATAATTGTTAATATTGGACTGTGTTACACCGAGGCACAGTGAAGCATTTACTATTGGTCCGGATGTAATTGCTTATGGGGTTGTTAGAGTTGAAGTCAGTGTTTAGTGAGCGTTTGGCTCTGATTAAGCGACCTCGATTCTGTGGGGTGAGATACGTGTTTGCCGGGATGGCCGGCACTAGCTCCATGACCACTTTATATAATATATAAGAATGTTAGGCGGAACTTATCTCGTCTGTCTTTGGTGAGGGAGGGGATGTCAAATCTTTTTAAGAGGCCAGTGGCGAAGCCAGGAGTGATGGATTTGTAGTCACTTGCGTTGAAGCGCTCTGCGTTACGTTGGATTCGCTCCATCTTGTCCACGTCTTGCTTTAGGTATGGGTCCCAGTCCCAGATGATCGCACCGTACTCTAGTTGTGGGCGGACGAGTGCGAGATAAGCATTTCGTTTGCAGGAGGTTGGGTAGTGGCACAGATTTCTTCGAATGAAACCTAGTGTGGAGTTTGCTTTAAAACAAATGTGTTTATATGGGGTGACCATTTTAGGTTATTCGAGAAGTAAAACGCAAAAGAAAGAGGCTCCATAATAGAAGACAGAAAAACAGATTTGTCTTAACTAGATGAAATGTATAAATCCCATTAGGAAGCATATTTCAAAAAGTCCGTCTTCTTGTTCTATCGGATAATATGATTGGTTGACCTACTGTTCGTTTCAAGTCCGTCTTCTTGCTATATCGGATAATGTGATTGGTTGACTCACTGTTCGTTTCAAGTCCGTCTTCTTGTTCTATCGGATAATGTGATTGGTTGACTCACTGTTCGTTTCAAGTCCGTCTTCTTGTTCTATCGGATAATGTGATTGATTGACTCACTGTTCGTTTCAAGTCCGTCTTCTTGTTCTATCGGATAATATGATTGGTGGACTCACTGTTCGTTTCAAGTCCGTCTTCTTGTTCTATCGGATAATGTGATTGGTGGACTCACTGTTCGTTTCAAGTCCGTCTTCTTGTTCTATCGGATAATGTGATTGGTTGACTCACTGTTCGTTTCAATGCTGAACATTTTTTGAGAAGTTCAGTTTCCCCTGGAATACCTATCAATTCCTCAAGATGAACTGAGAGGAAAAAAAAATCAAAATTAAAGACAGATCAATATCCCGCTGATATCAGTGCTGATCTTGTAATGGAGATAAGTCATATGACATCTTCACATCAAGCAAATCTTGGAGAGTGCCAACAGGGTCCACTGGAGCTACCGAACTGCTTGAAAATATACAAGCTGGTAGAACTCATTCCAACTAGATGTGCCTGCCCCCGTATTCTGTTAACAATTCCTACCACTGTCACCTCTGCAGAGCGCTAGTTCAGTAAACTTAAACGATAAAAGTTATCTAATATCACAGATGTGAATGGAAGATTTGGTTCAACTCAGTACTGGGTCTGATCCTGCAAAAACTATTGATTAATGTGATTATTTCATTCGCAATTTTGCCGGGAAAAGAGTCGAGGAAAGCCCCCCCCCCCTTTTTTTTTTTAAAAAGCAGAATATAAATGACATTGTATCTCAAAGATAAAAAACTGTTATTTTCTTGCAATCATTTTGATATTATTTTATTTCTTATGTATATTAAAAGAGTCGAGGAAAGCCCCCCCCCCCCTTTTTTTTTTTAAAAAGCAGAATATAAATGACATTGTATCTCAACGATAAAAAACTGTTATTGTCTTGCAATCAATCTGATATTAATTTATTGCTCATGTATATTGTTTCATTATTGTTTATATACTAATATGTATTATTGAAGTTTTCTTATCTTTTACAAAAGTACCTTTCCTCTTTTAATATATTCTTGCAAGCATGATTTAATGTACTTAATAAAGTATGAAATTATTGATGTATGTGTCAATGTGTTGTTTTTTTTTTTAGGGGGGGGGAGGGGGGGAATTTCTAGTCTTGTTCCAACTTTTAATAATCCCCTCGGTTACTCTGCCAGGCGCCATGGCACAAGAGGACACTGGGACGCCGGTTCTGCATTTTTTGTTGAAAAATGTAAGGGTAGGGGGCCATGTTTATAGTCCATACGGTTGTCATGATTGTGAAAAAGATTTAAAACATATTAAAATTATCTTCTTTTGCTAATATAGATTTCATCGAACAATATGTAATTAATGTATTATTCTGAAAAAGAATTTTTTTTTTTTAAAGGTGCTTTATTAAACCTTAAGAGAAAAGTTTGATTTAATTTGATAGATAAAATTATATAGGAAATTTAAAAGAAATGGAAGCATGATACAGGAAGTACGTGATTTTTCAATATTAAAGAAGAAGAGTTCAGTGAACTTCCGTTTCGAGTGTATACAACAAAACAGAACGTATAGTATAAAACTAGCTTTTCCTAACACCTATAATTACAGACAATTATTTTACTTTGAACAATTTGCAGCAAAGTATCACACATTATAATCGTGCATATCGTATAAGAAACAACTTTTATGAGAAAAAATAATACATTATCATACGTAATACTACACTTCTTTTTTTTTTTTGAAGTGATATAAATTTGCTAAAAAATATCTATTAAATTACATTACTATTACTTATTGATTATAATTTATTACTATAAATTTAAAATAAGTTACACTATGTCTCGTTTGATCTCATCAACGACACAGTGTTTGCACTAAGCAGGAAGTATTCATGAATAATTTCAAAACAAACTAATTTGACAGCAACGAATAATTTACTTAGCTTATAGCTACGACGGTCATCGCCCTGATACTAATAGTGCTACCTCCGCGAGACAACTTTTTGAATTCAGGTAAGTTTTCAGTGATTTTCAGTACGGTTCAGGGTTGCCAACAGTTCGCAGCCCTGGTGACTTTCCAACGTTTGTAGCCAATGGTGATACATTGTAGATGGCCGTGGCCAGCCCGTCGTAGGAGCGCTGTAGGATGACATCATTTAATGAATCATCATCCCGTGTGGAAATGGCGCCAGGTTATGTATGCTACCAAATGACCATGTTTAACGGACATGCTCCATGTTATCGAGAGGCATCAAATATGTCACAATACACAATTACATGTCACAGGTAAAAAGATGGGATGTCACGTACCACGATGTGATGTCAAATGTCCCACTCACATTGTCACATGTCACAATGCACAATTACATGTCACAGTTAAAAAGATGGGATGTCACGTACCACGATGTGATGTCAAATGTCCCACTCACATGTCACAATACACAATTAAATGTCACAGTTAAAAGATGGGATGTTACGTACCACGATGTGATGTCAAATGTCACACTCACATGTCACATACACTATTGAATTGTCACATGTCACAGACTCGATATGATGTCACATGCTCTTTAGATATGGGAATGATCTTCGCTTCCCTCTTAACAGCAACCAAAAATGAAACCCTACACATTTAAATAACGAATCTTATTTATGCTGATATTTAATAAATCTGATGTCTAATTTAAAAACAAAATTACGTTAAGGAAATAAAATCATAAAACAATATCATGACAGCGCCCTCTCTCTCTCGTACTTGCATTCCTTGGCAGAAAGACTTCCAAAGCCGAGTTCAGAATTAGCACAGATGTCTTATATATAACGGGATGTGTGTGTAAGTGAGTGAGTTTCTGAGTGAGTTATATACGACAGTAAAAGTCAAATTTCACGGATATATACAGTTATTCGTGCAGTCTTGCATCTTTTCTCTATCCCCACAGAAGTTTCTTTTCGTTTCAATAGATGAAAAACGTCATCCTACTTTTTTAAAAAAAAAGCCTCCTGTGTAGGAACGCTCCCCCCCCCCTCTTTTTTTTTCCTCGCCACCATTTCAAAGCTGCTGCATCTTCTGCCTTCTGTTTCCGTTTAAAACTTACCTCCCTTCTTACCTCCCACTGGCACACCTACGAGGTTTTAGGGAATCGGGACTTTTGGTTTGGATGTGTCATGAATAATTAATTATGATTTCGAAGGCACTGTTGTCAGCAGCGCACCTCTATTTATGTGTTTAATTTCAAGATCGCAGTCCCCGTTGACCGATTGCTGAGTAAGTATTTCACACATGTAGTCATTACGACCTAAAAGTTTTGATTTTGGTCCTGAATAAGGTACTTGAATAGTTTGGCTGCACAGTGTGCCGCCGTCTTTCGTCCATCCGACTGGTTTTAAATGTATCAGAGGTAAGTCTAGCAATGTCTGAGGGAATTTTCTAGACACATTCTTTGATGATACCTTAGTGCTGGTGGTGCGGCCCTACTTGCCACTTAGACATTCTTTGATGATACCTTAGTGCTGGTGGTGCGGCCCTACTTGCCACTTAGACATTCTTTGATGATACCTTAGTGCTGGTGGTGCGGCCCTACTTGCCACTTAGACATTCTTTGATGATACCTTAGTGCTGGTGGTGCGGCCCTACTTGCCACTTAGACATTCTTTGATGATACCTTAGTGCTGGTGGTGCGGCCCTACTTGCCACTTAGACATTCTTTGATGATACCTTAGTGCTGGTGGTGCGGCCCTACTTGCCACTTAGACATTCTTTGATGATACCTTAGTGCTGGTGGTGCGGCCCTACTTGCCACTTAGACATTCTTTGATGATACCTTAGTGCTGGTGGTGCGGCCCTACTTGCCACTTATCTTCAAAATGCGCCCATAGCATCTCTACTTTAGCAACGCTTCCTCCAATGAGAAGTAAACCGTGCACTTTTATTTTATAGCGTTTATTAAAACTCAAGTTCAAAGTTCAAACCACTTATCGAGTTAAATAAAAAAATAAAAATAATAAAATGAAACTCGTTGCAAGAGACCTCGGATGACCAAAACATTTCTAAATGCAAGGGAAAAAAAAAGTTCCTGCCCTTTAAATGTGAACAGTTGGATCGATGGGCTTCTTTTCAATTGATTCGTGTGTCTGTTAAAATTGCGATGTGGGCATCTTTTCCACGAGTGTGTCTTTTGAAAGTGGGACCTAAAAAAAAAGATGGCCGCCCAGTCTCCGATTTCATCAACATTTAAATCTATCTGAAGGTCCCATGATGTGTTAGAGTTATTGTTGCCATCCGTTTGTTGACGTTGCCATCAGTAAGTTATTCGCCTCACACCAGCTCATGGGAAAATGCCAAGAGCAGCACGGCAATCATTTCACCATGGCCTTCATTGATCCGACCAGAGCGCCAGACTCGGCTAGCAGAGATGGCCGTGGAAGATGATAAGGAGATGTTGGGCTGCCCCCAATGATGTCTCACAAGAGTACGCCGACTCCATGAAGACATGGTGGCCTGAGCACTGGATTATGAAGAAGACTCTGATGCGCATTTTCCGTAACTAATGGTGTCAAACAAAGAAGGTCTCGCCTTCAATTAAAACAAGGATCTTTCCTCAACCAGCCGCTGGAAACTTTTAATAAAGAACCTCACATTTCAGGGAAAGGACATACTCTCCAAGCAGTGGGCAAGCTCACATAATTAGAGGCAGCACGCTCTAACATTTGATAAGTCATTTTTGTCATTTGGTACAGCCATTATATGATGTCATTCGTTTATGTCATTGGATAATGTAATTTGATACTGTCATCTGCCTTTTAAATAGACCAAAGTTGTTTTTTTCTCAAAGTGGATACCAAACTTATGGAGACACATAACTAGAGACAAATACATTAAGTGATACTATTAACTATTTTATAAATACTTTAAGTGATACTATTGATATATATTGTGTATCTAAGTATATTAAAACAATATGTGTTGAATAGTGGGATAGTGATAAAAATGCTGTATTTCATTTTTTGAAGAAAGCTGCGAGATAGGATCTTTAGTTGAGATGACGTCAGACAGGGAATACCCGCGTTATCAGCATGGGATAGCCGATACTTTGTCTGGCAACGCGCATGCACGCAAAACACCTGCTGCCACTTGCGATGGATCCGGCAGAACATTTCCATCGTTACAGAAAATGTAGTGACTCATCACAATTTTACTCATAAGCGATTAAGAAGATACGATAACTCAATTCTTGCATGGCTGTCCATGAACCTTTGGAGTATAATGTCACGCGCTAAGACTCCGACTCCTAGATATGACGTAATAATAAAGGTGTTTTGCATGGCGATTAAAATAGACTAACCTTTGATGTCAACCGAATCGGCAATCGAAGTGTAAGAATTTGAAGACGAGAGACTTGAGGAAAAAACGCATTTTGCTAGTTTTATCACACGTTGAGAACCACTATCTTGGTTCTGTGTACAGCACTCCCGTGTCGCGGTGGATGCTTGTTAAATATGTCATTAAATAATAATGTATTTCGTGAAATAAAGTCCTCTAGCTTAAGGTGAGTGCATGTGTGATACAGCAATACATGTTATGTAATGGAACAATAGAGTTTGACACAGGTGTTGAATATGGCAAATAGCTGCTTCGTGGTTCAAGCAGACGACTGGCCGCATTGCAGCGGCTGTGTACAAATTGTCACTGTGATTGTGTACAGGAACTATTGCAGTGATTGTGAACAGAAACTATTGCAGTGATTGTGTAGGAATTCTTCAGAGGATTGCGTAGGCACCGTTGCAAGGATTGTTAACGAAGTATTGCAAGGAATGTGTATGAGTTTTTAAGGATATTTTGTGGGCTTTCCTGCGGTGATTGTTATTGCACAGGATTTGTTGCAGGGATTGTGTAGGAATCCTTGTAGTGATTGTGTAGGAATCCTTGTAGTGATTGTGTAGGAATCCTTGTAGTGATTGTGTAGGAATATATATATAACCTATTGAAAATTAGAAGTCTGATGAACATATAAATAGCCACATGTTTTCGTTACATAAATATAATTACTGAGGCATTGTAAGTATGTGTGTTTGTGTGTATTGTGTGCATGTGTTTGTCTGTGTGGTTTGGGAGGGGGGGGGCATCAACTTCCTGTTGCTAAGTTTGCAAATTTTATTACTGATCACGGCCTGGTGACTTGTCGGTGCATTTTTCCTTGAGTAGGGATGGGCACGGATATACTTCTGGGAAGTGATATTTCAACACTTACACAGTGCCACAATCTCTCAAATTATAAAGTGCTACCGTCTATCAAATTATATAGTGATACCATCTCTCAAATTATATAGTGCCACCATCAATCAAATTATATTGTGCTACCATCTATCAAATTATACAGTGTTACAATCTCTCAAATGATAAAGTGCTACCATCTCTCATATTAAAATAGTACCGTCTATCAAATTATATAGTGCTACCCTCTATAAAATTATATAGTGCTACCATCTATCAAATTATACAGTGTTATCGATAGCTGACATCCTAACGCTACAGTATATCATCTCTTATCTTAAATCCCTAAATGCTACCATGTTAATTAATTCAGGCTGATCCCCAGAGTGCTACCTAACCTTGACCCCATTTCTCCCCCCACCCCCCCACAGATCCACCAATGGTTGAGCCATGCCTCCCCGCATTAAGTCAGAGTTCCGCTTGAGAAGCTTTTGTCTACGTCACGCAGACCCTTACAAGTTTGTCAGATCAGAGGTAAGTGGGTCAGATCAGAGGTAAGTGGGTCAGATTAGAGGTAAGTTGGTCAGTTCAGAGGTAAGTGGGTCAGTTCAGAGGTAAGTGGGTCAGATTAGAGGTAAGTGGGTCATATTAGAGGTAAGTGGGTCAGTTCAGAGGTAAGTGGGTAAGTTCAGAGGTAAGTGGGTCAGATTAGAGGTAAGTGGGTCAGTTCAGAGGTAAGTGGGTCAGATCAGAGGTAAGTGGGTCAGATCAGAGGTAAGTGGGTCAGATCAGAGGTAAGTGGGTCATTTTATGGGTTTATTTGTGTTTAAGATCAGAGATAAGTGGGTCAAATCACCTACACTTTTACCATATGTCCCGTCCAGGCAGCAATGATAATATGATCACTTCCAGCATTTAGTCAACTATCCTGGTTACACTGCCCCAGTGACTGGTAGTCACAGCTGTTGGCAGACGAGGGCTATTTATCAGAGTCATGGGGACACTTCTGTGTGATCATGTCAGGTGACTCTGTTCACATTCCGTCGTATGATGAACTTTTGCTGCTATGTACACTTCGATAATCTCCACGCC
This sequence comes from Lymnaea stagnalis, assembly GCA_964033795.1. Taxonomy (NCBI): domain Eukaryota; kingdom Metazoa; phylum Mollusca; class Gastropoda; family Lymnaeidae; genus Lymnaea; species Lymnaea stagnalis. The sequence goes on from CAXITT010000011.1 coordinate 2,557,558, forward strand.
TTTCCACGCCGTTAGTAGCCTGCGAGGTTCTGCTGATGTGTGTACAGTAAGATGCTAGGTGAGTGAGCACAGTAAGATGCTAGGTGAGTGAGCACAGTAAGATGCTAGGTGAGTGAGCACAGTAAGATGCTAGGTGAGTGAGCACAGTAAGATGCTAGGTGAGTGAGCACAGTAAGATGCTAGGTGAGTAAGCACAGAGATAGAAAGGCATATTTGATGGGGAAAAAACATAGAGGAGAATAACGTCACTGAATATGAACAACTTCACCAGTGTTGGGTTGTCTTGAACTGGAGACGGATTAGAAAACTGCCTGTCTAATACTCAAAGTGTTGAATCCAAACAAAAAAAAGGACTTGTGGTGTGAAGAAAATGTATGATGCAGTTATGCCTATACAGTTCAGCGAGCTGCAATAAGTAATAACTAGAGCTGCCAGTGACCAAGTGGCGGTGTGTTCAAGTAGAATAATGCCGCTGACATGGTGGTGGCAGTGTGGTCAAGTGTGTGGAGACGAGGACATGACATGCGTAATCGTGGGCTCGAGCTCCAGGTCCGATAGAACATCTGGAGATGGGGTACCTTAAGCAGTATGTCATAAAAATCAATGAAAATTCCGGAAACTCTTATCGCAAAGCTGCATATAGAACATTTTAGGGTATCCTAATTTCGGGTAGCGTGGAGACCTGCTGCGTGGGAAACAATGGATTTCCACTTTTATTTTCACCCGATGGATAAGGGTGACTTGCCGAGAAAAAGAACCTCGGTAAAGTTCTGATAGGCAGTTCACACCGTAAAAACTGAGTAACCAATTTGTGTGTTCTTTAAATTATACCTAGTCCAGGTGAAGATTCATGCACCCCAGGAAGTTCTAAATTTTAGCACACCTTCCTCCTACAAATTTTCAGGTTGATTTAACTGTTAATACGATTTCCACAGTGCGAAATGTAAGGAAGTAAATTAAGTATTATAAAGGCAGTAGTCAGTTGATTAAAACTTCTAAATTAGTCTGATAATAAAAACCTTTTGTTACCTTTACCATTGAACCAGCGAGAAAACATCATTTTGTCATCTTTACCATTGAACCAGCGAGAAAGCATCCTTTTGTCATCTTTACCATTGAACCAGCGAGAAAGCATCGTTTTGTCATCTTTACCATTGAACCAGCGAGAAAGCATCCTTTTGTCATCTTTACCATTGAACCAGCGAGAAAGCATCCTTTTGTTACCTTTACCAATCAACCAGCGAGAAAGCATCCTTTTGTTACCTTTACCAATCAACCAGCGAGAAAGCATCCTTTTGTTACCTTTACCAATCAACCAGCGAGAAAGCATTCTTTTGTTACCTTTACCAATCAACCAGCGAGAAAGCATCCTTTTGTTACCTTTACCAATCAACCAGCGAGAAAGCATCCTTTTGTTACCTTTACCAATCAACCAGCGAGAAAGCATCCTTTTGTTACCTTTACCAATCAACCAGCGAGAAAGCATTCTTTTGTTACCTTTACCAATCAACCAGCGAGAAAGCACCCTTTTGTTACCCTTACCAATCAACCAGCGAGAAAGCATTCTTTTGTTCCCTTTACCAATCAACCAGCGAGAAAGCATTCTTTTGTTACCTTTACCAATCAACCAGCGAGAAAGCATCCTTTTGTTACCTTTACCAATCAACCAGCGCGAAAGCATTCTTTTGTTACCTTTACCAATCAACCAGCGAGAAAGCATCCTTTTGTTACCTTTACCAATCAACCAGCGAGAAAGCATGCTTTTGTGACCTTTACCAATCAACCAGCGAGAAAGCATTCTTTTGTTACCTTTACCAATCAACCAGCGAGAAAGCACCCTTTTGTTACCCTTACCAATCAACCAGCGAGAAAGCATTCTTTTGTTCCCTTTACCAATCAACCAGCGAGAAAGCATCCTTTTGTTACCTTTACCAATCAACCAGCGAGAAAGCATCCTTTTGTTACCTTTACCAATCAACCAGCGAGAAAGCATTCTTTTGTTACCTTTAGCAATCAACCAGCGAGAAAGCATTCTTTGGTACCTTTACCAATCAACCAGCGAGAAAGCATCATTTTGTTACCTTTACCAATCAACCAGCGAGAAAGCATCCTTTTGTTACCTTTACCAATCAACCAGCGAGAAAGCATCCTTTTGTTACCTTTACCAATCAACCAGCGAGAAAGCATCCTTTTGTTACCTTTACCAATCAACCAGCGAGAAAGCATTCTTTTGTTACCTTTACCAATCAACCAGCGAGAAAGCATCCTTTTGTTACCTTTACCAATCAACCAGCGAGAAAGCATTCTTTTGTTACCTTTACCAATCAACCAGCGAGAAAGCATTCTTTTGTTACCTTTACCAATCAACCAGCGAGAAAGCATCCTTTTGTTACCTTTACCAATCAACCAGCGAGAAAGCATTCTTTTGTTACCTTTACCAATCAACCAGCGAGAAAGCATCCTTTTGTTACCTTTACCAATCAACCAGCGAGAAAGCATCCTTTTGTTACCTTTACCAATCAACCAGCGAGAAAGCATCCTTTTGTTACCTTTACCAATCAACCAGCGAGAAAGCATCCTTTTGTTACCTTTACCAATCAACCAGCGAGAAAGCATCCTTTTGTTACCTTTACCAATCAACCAGCGAGAAAGCATCCTTTTGTTACCTTTACCAATCAACCAGCGAGAAAGCATCCTTTTGTTACCTTTACCAATCAACCAGCGAGAAAGCATCCTTTTGTTACCTTTACCAATCAACCAGCGAGAAAGCATCCTTTTGTTACCTTTACCAATCAACCAGCGAGAAAGCATCCTTTTGTTACCTTTACCAATCAACCAGCGAGAAAGCATCCTTTTGTTACCTTTACCAATCAACCAGCGAGAAAGCATCCTTTTGTTACCTTTACCAATCAACCAGCGAGAAAGCATCCTTTTGTTACCTTTACCAATCAACCAGCGAGAAAGCATCCTTTTGTTACCTTTACCAATCAACCAGCGAGAAAGCATCCTTTTGTTACCTTTACCAATCAACCAGCGAGAAAGCATCCTTTTGTTACCTTTACCAATCAACCAGCGAGAAAGCATTCTTTTGTTACCTTTACCAATCAACCAGTGAGAAAGCATTCTTTTGTTACCTTTACCAATCAACCAGCGAGAAAGCATCCTTTTGTTACCTTTACCAATCAACCAGCGAGAAAGCATTCTTTTGTTACCTTAACCAATCAACCAGCGAGAAAGCATCCTTTTGTTTCCTTTACCAATCAACCAGCGAGAAAGCATCCTTTTGCTACCTTTACCATTCAACCAGCGAGAAAGCATTCTTTTGTTACCTTTACCAATCAACCAGCGAGAAAGCATGCTTTTGTTACCTTTACCAATCAACCAGCGAGAAAGCATCCTTTTGTTACCTTTACCAATCAACCAGCGAGAAAGCATTCTTTTGTTACCTTTACCAATCAACCAGCGAGAAAGCATCCTTTTGTTACCTTTACCAATCAACCAGCGAGAAAGCATTCTTTTGTTACCTTTACCAATCAACCAGTGAGAAAGCATTCTTTTGTTACCTTTACCAATCAACCAGCGAGAAAGCATTCTTTTGTTACCTTTACCAATCAACCAGCGAGATAGCATTCATTAGTTACCTTTACCTTTCAACCAGCGAGATAGCATCCCTTTGTTACCTTTAACCATTCAATTAGAATTGATTTAAAAAAAATTCTTGCACATTATAGTTTAATTCTATTTGACCATCGATTGTGTTCACAGTGGCCCATTCCACAGAACGTGTTTGTGGGCTGGCGGGCTTTCTGGGCTGCTTGGCATGTTGTTTGGCTCATCGTCAGTATAGAGGATGAAGTTGGTTAGTGGCCTTCTTGTGTAAATTTTTTTTTTTTTTGGCGTTGATCAATTTTTAAAAAACTTCATTTGTATCAAGCCATTACTTCAATGTGTTTTGTTTTACATATTTGGGGCAGAGTTTCTCAACCTGTGTGATTAGTACCCAAGAGGTTGCGAGTTGGCGTTTCAGGGGCTGCGAGGAAAAGGGATTTAAAAAATAGAGCAGACGCAAGCTTTTTAAGCTATGATTTGAATTTATCTATGCTTTAAACAAAATTCTTAACATCATTCTTCATGAATATAATAAATCACAAGTTTATCTTCTAAGTTCTATGTAATAAATCACAAGTTTATCTTCTAAGTTCTATGTAATAAATCACAAGTTTATCCTCTAATTTCTATGTAATAAATCACAAGTTTATCTTCTAAGTTCTATGTAATAAATCACAAGTGTATTTTCCAAGTTCTATGTAATAAAAAACAAATATGTAATAAAAAACAAGTTTATCTTCCAAGATCTATGTAATAAATCACAAGTTCATCTTACATGATCTATGTAATAAATCACAAGTTTATCTTCTAAGTTCTATAATTCTCTTTGAGATACAATTTAAAAAAAAATAATTTTGTTTTAAAAGTTACTGTTAATTTTTTAGGAAGTGCAGAGCTGTAGTGAAACTTTTCATAGGGAGTGCAAACCTAGTCAAAATTTCATAGGGCGGTGCGATACTAGTCAAATATTTCATAAGGGGTGGGATACAGTCAAATAATTCATAGGGGTAGTGATACTAGTCAAATAATTCATATGGGGTGCGATACTAGTCAAATAATTCATAGGGGGTGCGATACTAGTCAAATATTTCATAGGGGTGCGATGCTAGTCAAATAATTCATAGGGGTGCGATGCTAGTCAAATAATTCATGGGGGGTGCGATACTAGTCAAATAATTCATAGGGGGAGCGATACTAGTCAAATAATTCATAGGTGTGCGATAATAGTGAAATAATTCATAGGGGTGCGATACTAGTCAAATAATTCAGGGGGGGTGCGATACTAGTCAAATAATTCATAGGTGTGCGATACTAGTCAAATAATTCATAGGGGATGCGATACTAGTCAAATAATTCAGGGGGGGGGTGCGATACTAGTCAAATAATTCATAGGTGTGCGATACTAGTCAAATAATTCATAGGGGTGCGATACTAGTCAAATAATTCATAGGGGTGCGATGCTAGTTAAATAATTCATATGGGGTGCGATACTAGTCAAATAATTCATGGGGGGTGTGATACTAGTCAAATAATTCATAGGGGTGCGATGCTAGTCAAATAATTCATAGGGGTGCGATGCTAGTCAAATAATTCATGGGGGGTGCGATACTAGTCAAATAATTCATGGGGGGTGCGATACTAGTCAAATAATTCATGGGGGGTGTGGAGTAAAGAAAAGGTTGGGTGAATAGCACCGCTTTTATGATTCTCATTTATTTAACGATTAAATTTATATTTAAAAAGTCATTTTATTTGGGAAGATATGCTGAAGTCAAACTTGATTTTGACAAGATAAATTAGATTGAAATTATTTGTGACTATCTGGGGGCAAGGCAACCACGTTGCGAGTGTCAAATACGGGAAGAGGTGCATAGCATAATCTATTATAATAACTCCAGATGGCCCTCCATGTATCCGTGTGCATTAGGCGCGGACGTGATCAAGCGCACAACGGGGGACGCAGCGATTGAGAGCGCAGCATGTTGCGCAGTGAGAGCGGGGTGGACATGATCCACTCAGGAATTATCATTATAGATAATTTACATTAACGCAATGACGTCAATTTTATATACAAATATATATATTTTACATTCATGACGTCACCATTTTATACACAAGTATACATTACAGCAAGGACGTCAACATTATAGACGATATTTTTTAAAACCATGTCGTCAACATTATAATCTACTAAACTCTTCATCTCCCAGCCAACGCTCTCTACTCTGGGGCGGGGGTCAAGTGGCTCATCTACTTGACCAACATCTCCTACACGATACTGGTCGCTCAGAGCCTGTGGTTCCTCGCTGTGGTCGTCTACCACACATTTAAACTCAAGAAGGTGGACCCCACAAGTTTTAGAGAAGGTCAGTTTATGGGGGCTCAGTGGTCTATGACAGGGGTTCTCAAACTTTTGGAACATTTTACCACTTGAATAACCTGTAAACATGTCACCTTTCAATCTGCGTAAAGTATACTAGCGTTATGTTGGAAGATGTTTTTTTCCTCAGAAGAACAAACATTTATAATTGACAAAACTAATTGCAAACGAAAATTTTTTTAAAAAAAGTACTATGATTAGTAACAGATAAGTAATGATCAAAATGATCACTAAATTGATCGTGGGTCCTTAAGATATAGAAGTAAAGTCTCTGATTTAATTTCCATTGAAATTTGTTGTTTAAAAAAAATCTCAGTCATCTGCTATTCAAACGAATTTTTTACTGAAATATTTTCTAATGATAAAATTATTCATTTAATTATTCTGACATACTCAGGGGCGTCACTAGCTTTGGTGCGCCCGGTGCCGCAAGTTCATGGTTTAAACACACCTACCCCTTCCCTTTTAAAGAGTTGCCCATGAATCTCCCATTTCTGTTGTTACGCACGTTTATTTAACCGACATCTGATATGAATTAGACTCTAACCAGAACCATCGCTTGGGACAGCAACCCCTGCGGCTGCAGGGGGGCCCCCTCATATATTTAAATGACCCAAAGGGTGGTGTGACAGGGGGCCTCAGATCTTTAAGTGGCCCAAAGTTGTGGTGTGACAGGGAGCCTCAGATCTTTAAGTGACTCAAAGTTGTGGTGTGACAGGGGACCTCAGATCTTTAAGTGGCCCAAAGTTGTGGTGTGACAGGGGGCCTCAGATCTTTAAGTGGCCCAAAGGTTGTGGTGTGACAGGGGGCCTCAGATCTTTAAGTGGCCCAAAGTTGTGGTGTGACAGGGGGCCTCGGATCTTTAAGTGGCCCAAAGGTTGTGGTGTGACAGAGGTGTGACGGGGGGCCTCAGATCTTTAAGTGGCCCAAAGTTGTGGTGTGAGCGGGGGCCTCAGATTTTTTAGTGGCCCAAAGGTTGTGGTGTGACAGGGGGCCTCAGATCTTTAAGTGGCCCAAAGTTGTGGTGTGACAGGGGGCCTCGGATCTTTAAGTGGCCCAAAGGTTGTGGTGTGACAGGGGGCCTCAGATCTTTAAGTGCCTCAAAGTTGTGGTGTGACGGGGGGCCTCAGATCTGTAAGTTTCCCAAAGTTGTGGTGTGACAGGGGGACCCCCAAAAGTCATGTTACTGCTCTGACCCAAGCGAGCTTTTCAAATGCCACTCCCCTGTAGTGAAGGTGTGTGGCCCCCCTCGCCCCCCTCGTGCGGTCCGCACCCCGCAAGTGCTGCTACTGGACAACACTAACTAATCCTCATTTCTCTCATCGTCCTGTTAAGAGATAACACTGTGGTACCACTCTGTTCTGTGGCTGCTCACGACACTCGCCTTCAACACAGCTGTCCTGGTGACTATTCTCTACTGGAAACTGGTGTATACTGGTAGGTCTCCATCAACGTTTCTAAGAAGTATATTATGTGCTACGTGTCAGTGTGTCTGCTGACAGTTAAACTAACTTAATGCAATCTGATTTTACCTAGAAGTCATGTACTTCATTCAACTGGTAAATCTGCACAATCTGCCTACATCACCTTGTTAAAATGTACTACCTGCCTAAAGCACCTTGTAAATATGTACTACCTGCCTACAGTACCTTGTAAATTTGTCCTACCTGCCTAAATCACCTTGTAATACCTGCCTACATCGCCTTTTAAATATGTACTTACCTGCCTAAATTAACTTGTAAATATATACTACCTGCATATACAGCCGATTGTAAATATCTGCCTACATAACTTTGTAAATATCGACTACTAGTCTAGAGCAGATTGTAAATCTGCACTATCTGCCTACATCACCTTATTAAATCTGTACTACCTGCCTACAGCGCCTTGTAAATTTGTGCTACCTGCCTGGAGCACCTTGTAAATCTGTACTTCCTGCGAACAGGTCCACTCAAGGTGATTTCTCTGATGACGCACGGTTTCAACTCAGTGTACGTGCTGTCCGACATCTTCCTCATCGCCATCCCAGTCCGCCTGCTGCACGTCATCTATACCATCATCTACGCGGTTGCTTACCTTCTCTTCTCCATCATCTATCATTTAGCTGGCGGTGAGTATGCTTATGTCTGAAGGTCACGTCACCAACTGACCATCATGGGATGTTGACCACCAGCTAGGGCTCTGGTTTTTGCCAGTTCCTAGGAGTGGTGGAGTTAACCAACTCTAATTCAGGGGGGGGGGAGTATTACTTTTTTTTGGTTTTTTTTTTTAAAGCGAGGAGCCTTTCAGCTACGGCGTACTGGGTCACATCTGCTGGGTTTGCAGAGAGGAAACAGGCGTCGACCCATCTCAATCTGGCTTTAACAGTTTCATTGGAAGATTTTCAACGAGTCGCACCTATCACAGCTGGGAGAGAAGACGGTACAGGGGACGGGTCAGAGATATAGAGAGAGGGGAAGGTTTGGTAGGGGACAGGGATAAAGGAGTAACAATGACCGCTTTCGTGATATTTTGTTAAAAATTGGAGTTTGGGGCTCGAGGGGTATGGGTTGACCTCTCGTTCAGCTGTACATTGGCTAGACTACTAATAATTTGTAGGGGACAAACCCATTTTCTTTTCCTTTTTTTTTTCAGTACCTGATCCANTTTTTTTTTTTCTTTTTTTTTTCACTTTCTTTTCCCCCCCTTTTTTTTTTTTTTTAAACCTGGAATTGTTTTTCCCACATGAAATTAATAGCCAATAAAGGATGTAAAAAATGTATCCGTGTTTGCTCTCTCTCTCTCCCCCCCCCCTCACTTTTCCGCCTTCTAATGAACTAAATTACAGATGTTTAGGCCCCCCTCAAACATACATCCAACTTCCAACACTTAACCTCTCCAGCTTTCTCTCTCTCCAGCATATTCTCCTTCCAACACATTCTCTCTCTCTCCAGCACTCTCAGTCTCCAGCACTCTCTATAAAGGATGAGAAATTCAGCGACATTGCCATTGCTGTTGGATAATTGTGCTTCATTTCTTTCATCAAATGCTGGTGGTGAACGTGGATTCAGCCGAATGAATCATATAACAATTACGTGTAGAAAAATGCTTGAAAAGTCACATTTAGACATGCTAATGACTTGAAAAGTCACATTTAGACATGCTAATGACTTGGAAAGTCACATTTAGAAATGCTAATGACTTGGAAAGTCACATTTAGAAATGCTAATGACTTGGAAAGTCACATTTAGACATGCTAATGACGATTAAATCGTATGAGAATGATGGACATCAGATCAACCTTGACTATGTGTATAAAAGATGGACATTGTTGAAAGACAGACGCCAGAGTACCTCCACAAATGAACCAATTAAATGACTAGCGGCCATTGTAGTGGGTGTGTTGGAATTTAGTTGCTTGACCCAAATGCGGAATAAATAATAGAATTAAATACAGATTAGTTGAACTATTGTGACACTTCTCATTACAGATTAGTTGAAATATTGTGACACTTCTCATTACAGATTAGTTGAACTATTGTGACACTTCTCATTACAGATTAGTTGAACTATTGTGACACTTCTCATTGTAATCATTTAATTATAGTTCCTTTATTTATTTATGTAAATGGTTTTGCACTGAATTTCATTCAAGTAATTTCCGTGTGTGTGTTTGTGTGTGTGTGTGTGTGTGTGTGTGTGTATGTGTGTGTGTGTGTGTGAGCTGTAAAATTTTGCGCACAAAAAAAAATTGATGCTGTTAAACTTTGCACAAAACGGTATGATGTTTTGCACACGACGGTATGATGTTTTGCACACGACGGTATGACGTTTTGCACACGACGGTATGATTTTTGCACACGACGGTATGATGTTTTGCACACGACGGTATGATGTTTTGCACACGACGGTATGATGTTTTGCACACGACGGTGTGATGTTTTGCACACGAACCAGCAAACCTTAGAGGGAACATTGCTCAGCATAGCTATTTTTACTCTTCCCAAACCTTTAGGCACTGACCGGAACAGTCTGCCCTACATCTACAAGGCACTGAACTGGGCGAAGACAAGCTCGTCTGCCGTGCTCTCCGTGGGCGTCATTGTCGTCGGGATCCCCATCATCCACCTGTCGCAGTTCGCCCTATTCAAATTCCGCGTCTACCTGGCCAAGCGCTGCCCGTGCATGATCAACAGGGCCATGAGCGTCAATGACTCCAAGTCGGGCCGCATGAGCAGCGCCGTGGGCTTGGGGAATGATTTCATCACGAACTACGCGCAGACGATTGAAAGTGTGGAAGCTGGACTCGATGCCACCGCCAACAGTGACGTGGGCACATCGGCGACCACATTCAGCGGAGGGAGTTCAGTCGATCCGAAACTCAAAGGCTCACAAGGTTGAGAACCGCGGAGGAGTAGCCGCCGGTGGCACGTTCTCATGATGAACCGTGCTTCTTGACGAGATATGAGCCTATGGTATGGTGTACATTTGAAATATTTGGTGGGACATTTGGAGCATTGAGTGGGACATTGGAGGATTTTGTGGGACGAGGGTGTATTTGGTTTGACAAGAATTGGGGGGGGGGGTGGTGGTGCAATGTTGGGCTGTTTTTTTGTGTGTCGGGTATTCCCAATAATCACCTCAATGTGACTGATGCATCAGCAGCCGTCTCGACTATGACTGGGTTTGTCACCCACCTCTTAACCTGTGATGTTTCCCAAGTTATAACATTATGAAGTATATTGAAAATTACCAATGATGTTTATGACAATTTAAATTGCATTTTTGATTAGTTGGAATAATTATCTTCAGGCGTGAAATCGCCATTTTGCAAATGCGTCAAAAAGGATAAATAAAAAAACAATTGGGGCGCAGAACTAAAATCATATTCATCGAGTTGCCAAATAATTATTTTTTAAATTCTTGAAATATTTTAAACATATTAAATAGATGCCTCTGTTGCATCTACGAAGACATTTTGAAAAATCGATTGTTGCCCAGGTCAGCAGATCCCCCTTTCAGAATAAAAAAAAATAATTAATATCAAGTTGTACCATGAATGTGATTTGTATTGCTTTAACATAAATTGTATTATGAATGTGATTTGTACTGCTTTAACATAAAGTTGTACCATTAGATGAATTCGATATCTTAATTTTTTTTAAAATTAGAGATTATTTACGACCCAATCACAGGAAAATTAAATTTGAACAAAAGACGTGTAACTTTGTAACGTTATCTTTACGAGATGTCATTTTAAGACTGTGTCAAGAAAAGGTTGTTTAGAGAGTGAGAGACATCCATTGTGTATAAATGTTAAGACTATGTCAAGAAAAGGTTGTTTAGAGAGTGAGAGACATCCATTGTTTATAAATGTTAAGAATCTGTTAAGAAATGGTTGTTTAGAGAGTGAGAGACATCCGTTGTGTATCCGTGTTAATACTTTCCTTGTGAATGTTTCTGTTAGTTGTCAAACTGCTAAATGTAGGAACATATGTATGAGATGGCGCCAGAAAACTGTTTCGGTGATATCCTTTCATTATTCTATCCACTGTCCAATAAATAGCAATATTTGAACTTGTTTTAATTAAGAATATGAAATTTGAAGTTGTTTGAAAATGCAAAATTTTTAGAAAATAAAAAAACTCTGTGAGTCAAAACCTTGTGCGTAATTTCAGCTCTGTAGCATTATCTGAAGTTAAATAATAATAATAATAATAATAATAATAATAATAATAATAATAATAATAATAATAATAATAATAATAAAGTTTATTTGAAAATCACGCTTCATCTCCAAAGGTTCGAAGCGCGGTAAAAAGTCAACCATATGAAAAATGAAAAAAAATCTATATTATACCACACTGAAATACAAAACGCTACATTGCAAAAACTACATACGATAAATAAATGTAAGTTTCCTCGATGTAACTAAAAAATGACTAATTATTTTTAAAATAGTTTGTACATTTGCCGTCCAAACGTTTAAGTACATGATATTTCAAAACTTCAAAGGTACGCTACCTGCAAATCAGTTAACTTAAAAGATGTTTACTGGATTATTTCCCTCTATGTTTCACTTTCGGGGAAAACTATCTCTGACTCGGCTCATGAGATGCCCATAACCTTAAAGTCGCCCACCGAACTTCTTGATAAATCACTGATTTAATTAGGAAGATGTTAAATAAACTTCTGTCAAGAATGTGTACCAAAATTATTTATGTTTTGAAGCTAAATAATGATAAACTTCTCTTCAGAGGACATTCCTTTCCTTTCCCAGACTACGGCACCAGTTGTTAAGACAAACGGTCGATTTTTTAAATACCGCGTACGGGATTAGGTCCAATAAACGTTTAACAAAATAATGCAGACAGGGAAGAGCTTACCTCGGATCTTCTCCGCCTTCTATATCAGTGGTTCTTAACCTGGGTACGATCGAACCCCAGAGGTTCGGTGAGTCAGTCTCAGGGGTTCGGCGGAGGAATCATATTTTATTTTTCCTATAAAGAAGGGTTCGGTGATTGCGCATATGAAACTGATGGGGTTCAGTACCTCCAACAAGGTTAAGAACCACTGTTCTATATCTTAAAGGCCCACGATCAATGGACTGATCATTCTGGCTTCTGTTTATGTTGAGGGGATTCACGATGTTTCTGTGCCTGGTGTTGAGGAGGATATTTCACCGGTTGTAAAGGCTACACAGCGAGGGTTATCATAAATACCATACGTCTTAAACTACACACAGTGACAGAAACATTCAAATAAAAACATTTTATATCAACAAAATAACAGTGTACGTCATAGAAACATGTACAACCTGTCACCCCCCTCCCCCCGCACACACACCTTTAACACGCGTACATTATCTTAAGTCTTGGGGGAAAAAATTAGTTCTGGTATTTGAAGTAATTGAAGAGATAAAAAATTTGGATGAGCAAGAACTTAAAAAAAGTTGAATGGATTTTTTAAGCAAAAAGTAATTGAGGATAAATGTAAAATATTATAATATTAAGAAATAAGGAAAATAAGGGGTCTTATACGGGAGGGGGTGGTCACATAGGGTTACATCTGTAGCGTAGCCAGAGGACCGGGTGGGGGGGGGGGCAGGAGAAAACCAGTTTTCCGAAAGTGGCACATACTTTTGAAATGTATTTTTTAAAACAAATTTAAATAATAATAAATAAAACACCACTTAAGATGGCGTTGAGCAATATTAACTAAATACGGCTATAATTTTCCTCTGCTCGAATTGTCCTTTCCCGAAGTGTGGCGAAGATAAAAAAAAAAATGGAATCATGTCGAAATGGAAGAAAAACGCCTTATGGCCCATGTGTCAAACTCAAGGCCCTCGGGCCACATCCGGCACGCCGAGCAATTATATCAGGCCCACAAGATCTTGACAGGCATACAATTATATCCAAGCCAACGCTATGGTTTTTCCCAATGCACACTTTGCTGAAGAACTTGGCTTACTTCGCGCCGAGTTCGCACGGCGTTTTAGTGACTTTGAAGCACAGAAATGTAATTTCGAGCTGTTTCGTAACGTATTTTTCATAGACTTGGAACTGCACCTGTAAATTTGAAAATGGAGCTAATGAAGCTGCAGTGTAATGGGACACTAAAGGCAAAGTACGACACAGTTGGGCCTGCACAGTTCACTCGTTTCATTCCTGAAGAGATGTCCCAGCTTCGTCTACGTGCGGCTCGAGCCTTGAGCATGTTTGGTAGCACAGATCTGTGTGAGCAGCAGTTTTCTGTGATGAAGGTTAACAAAACATCTCACAGGAGTCGTCTCACTGATGAACCCTTGCAGTCCATCATGAGAATCTCAATGACACAGAACGTTATTCCCAAGATAAACGAACATCTTTGTTTTTGTAGCCAAGAAAATGTGCCAAACATCCAGCTCTGACAAATTGGCATTAGAACGAAAATGGGTTTAGAGGGCGTCTAAACCAAAACTTGGTCTGCCTGTTGGGTTGTTTTTATTACTGGAGGCGCCATAGTATATTATATTAATTTAAAGAAAATCTGGAAATTCTTTGGGGGGGGGGGCCTGGAGGCTTATATATATATATATATATATATAATATATATATATATATATATATATATATATAAAAATATCAGATAATAATATTATGAACTTTTACCTCTGATAATTTAAAAATAGACATTATTAAATAATGATTTAATGATAATTAACCTTATTGACATAATTATTAACTCTTTCAAAGTAATTTGTCTCATTCACCTTTAAAATCCATTATAGGTTAGTAAAATCAATGGTTTTTAAAGTAAAAATCCGCATTTGGCAGTTCGATGAGTCGAGGTTTCAGGTGGCCGACCACTGTAGCCATAGTAGCACAGATAAGAATACATAGGGGGGTATATCGAGAAATTAAATCACCAGACCACCAATCTTGTCCATGTGCCCACCAGACCACCAATCTTGTCCATGTGTCCACCAGACCACCAATCTTGTCCATGTATCCACCAGATCACCAGTCTTGTCCATGTGTCCACCAGACCACCAATCTTGTCCATGTGTCCACTAGACCACCAATCTTGTCCATGTGTCAACCAGACCACCAGTCTTGTCCATGTATCCACTAGACCACCAATCTTGTCCATGTGTCAACCAGACCACCAGTCTTGTCCATGTGTCCGCCAGACCACCAATCTTGTCCATGTGTCAACAAGAACACCAATCTTGTCCATGTATCCACTAGACCACCAATCTTGTCCATGTATCCACTAGACCACCAATCTTGTCCATGTGTCAACAAGACCACCAATCTTGTCCATGTATCCACCAGACAACAAATTGAAGCCGAAGTTGGTACCAAAAGTTCCACCAAAGTGGTGCATGCGTGTTACAACACTGAGTTGTCAGATTTGGGGGGGGGGGGGGTGGGGGGGAGTGATCNGTACAGCTGATGTCTTGTACCGCTCTTAAGTCTTTTTTGTTTTGTTTGTTATTTCTTTAACAAAATGGTAATAATGAACAGTTTTAATTAAAATCATCAGAATTGAAAAAAAAATTGGGGTTGGGGGGGGGGGTAAAATTACATTTACTATCAACCGTCACTGGAAGTGATTCACTGTCACTTAAAAAACGCGCCTTCTCAAACACAGCCACACCTTCTCAAATACAGCCACGCCCATTCCAACACTAACGTGCCTTCAGTCGTTACGCACCCTTGTAGAATTGTTTGGTTTTGGGGTGGAGACATCATCGTGGTGGCCTTTCGTGACCAACCACACAACCATGTAGTACCCAACAAAAAACTGCGTGGATCACCCCACCCCCTCCACTTCTCTCCTCACAGGCTCTCTCCCCACCCGGTGAACTAGTTTGTGTGGTTTCGTCTGATACGAATTAAGTAGACATGCAGATTCCCCCCCCCCTCATCACCCCCTTCTCTCTCTCTCTCTCTCTCTCTCTCTCTCTCTCTCTCTCTCTCTCTCTCTCTCTCTCCAAACAACCACATTGCTTGCTTCAGTCTATCGAAATCTGGTTTTTAAAGCAGTCGTTCCTGCTTAAACAAATAGATCTATTCATAATAATAAAAAAAAAAATGTTGCTTCACTTTTACTGATTCGAATGTAGTGGCCCGGTTGATGGCGTAACTGGTGAGCCCGTCACGCTAGAACGGTTGTAAAGTGTGGCCGTAGGCCGTGGGCGTGGAGTGTTCGCGGTGGTGACTGTGCACGTTTTCAAACAGAGACGGTCGGATTTTCATCGATCTGTTTCAACCGTTGATGGTTACCGGTGAACCGCGTATTACAGGAGAGCCGCTCTGCTGTCTGTGTGTCATTGGTGCTGTCAGGTCATTGGTGCTGTCAGGTCATTAGGACACGGTGTTTTAAACATAGAAGTAATCTTTCAAACGTAACGCAGATTTATTGAATTGGCGAACACATTGTGAGACATTGGTGATGAGACGGTAAGTAAACAAAAAAATAGAACCAATAAATATTTAATAATAAAATACCTTGCAGATTTGACAAAGCACGCGTTCTCAAATAATATGTGCTGAACGAAATGCATCATGTGAATTATTTTATCATATAACGTGTGTTTAAATAAGGTATCTCGGGACATGGTAAACAAACACACGTCGTGTCATCTGTTTTATGCAGCACACCTAACTAGGTCAATATTGATTAAGTTACGAGGGCTAAGCACTGCTAGCGATGGTCTTCTTGGAGCCAGTGATTGTATTCTGATTAACCGAAGCCAGGTAAACGGAGGTGGGGGTGGGGGTTTTAATTTGAAACAGTTAATGCAGCATATTTTCATTGTGTGCCCTGGTCAATGTTTACCATACCCATACATCGACCTTCAGTTACCATGATACCTACTTACCTTTGTAGCTATATACTTACCTTGATATCTAAATACCATGATATCGCATTACGTTTATACCTAATTACATTGACACCTACTTATTTTGATACTATTTACCTTGATACCTATCTACCTTGACCTATACTTACCATGACGCGTCTTTACCGTGACACCTAGTTACCCTGACACATACATGATTTAGCGGTATTGACACCTATACTTGTAAAACATTTCCAGGCGAAGGTCGAACACTTAGATGACCAATACTTCAGGTCAGTGCTACAAAACAAACTTTGTCTCTGGCACTTACGTTGAACATTGAGCTGTCTCGGGGGGTTTACATCCGCGACTCATTGTCCCCAACACTCAAGCACTCTCTCTCTCTCTCTCTCTCTCTCTCTCTCTCTCTCTCTCTCTCTCTCTCTCTCTCTCTCTCTCACTCTCTCTCTCTCTCTCTCTCTCTCTCTCTCTCTCTCTCTCTCTCTCTCTCCCCCTCTCTCTCTCTCTCTCTCTCGCTCTCTCTCTCCATCTCTCTCTCTCCCCCTCTCTCTCTC
>CAXITT010000011.1:2577244-2588580 GCA_964033795.1 Lymnaea stagnalis
ACTCACTGTTCCATGTACTCACTGTTGCATGTACTCACTGTTGCATGTACTCACTGTTCCATGGACTCACTGTTCTATGTACTCACTGTTGCATGTACTCACTGTTGCATGTACTCACTGGTCCATGTACTCACTGTTCCATGTACTCACTGTTCCATGTACTCACTGTTCCATGTACTCAGTGTTCCATGTACTCACTGTTGCATGTACTCACTGTTCCATGTACTCACTGTTCCATGTACTCACTGTTCCATGGACTCACTGTTTCATGTACTCACTGTTGCATGTACTCACTGTTCCATGTACTCACTGTTCCATGTACTCACTGTTCCATGGACTCACTGTTCCATGTACTCACTGTTCCATGTACTCACTGTTCCATGGACTCACTGTTCCATGTACTCACTGTTGCATGTACTCACTGTTGCATGTACTCAGTGTTCCATGTACTCACTGTTGCATGTACTCACTGTTCCATGTACTCACTGTTCCATGGACTCACTGTTCCATGGACTCACTGTTCCATGTACTCACTGTTGCATGTACTCAGTGTTGCATGTACTCACTGTTGCATGTAGCCACTGACGAAAAACTTTCTTTTGTACAGCAATAATACTTCCGCACACACATCTCCTTAATCTCTTAACAGCAACACAATATTTTTCAAAGTCCATTTATTGCTTGAAACTAAAGTTGACCACTCCGTGCCATCAATGAATCACGACAACTCCGTGTCATCAATGAATCACGACAACTCCGTGCCATCAATGAATCACGACAACTCCGTGTCATCAATGAATCACAACTCCGTGTCATCAATGAATCACGACAACTCCGTGCCATCAATGAATCACGACAACTCCGTGCCATCAATGAATCACGACAACTCCGTGCCATCAATGAATCACGACAACTCCGTGCCATCAATGAATCACGACCACTCCGTGCCATCAATGAATCACGACAACTCCGTGCCATCAATGAATCACGACCACTCCGCGCCATCAAATGAATCACGACAATTCGCCCGAACTTTTGTCTTAAACTCTAAAACTTCTCCATCAAAGACTAGACCATTGGCGGCCAACTGAAATGGTGTTACGGGCAACATTGATATTAAGGCAACCTTCCCGGACAGTATGGCATTACCTAATATTACAATAGTATAATTATTGATATATTCTTAATCTATATAATTAAAAATAACAAAACTAGACTATGATGTGATAATTATTTATTTTCGACCATGTCACTTTTTAAATCGATTGATAGATTGATTATAAATTTTGCACCCGCGGGCCGCATTATATGACGTGCGGGCCTCATCATATGACGTGGCTGGTCACATTATATGACGTGGCGAGCCGCATTATGTGACTGGCGGGCCGAATGCGGTTGGCCACCTCCGGCCTTGACCAATCAACTAAACTGTCATTAAGATATCATCTCTATGAAACAGCGGATCCGGAAATTTGTTTCAAAGAAATTTCGTCGACGGAAGTTTGGTCGAACGGAAGTTTGGTCGAATTTTTTTTATCAATTCGCACGATCATATTTCATCAAATTTATTTTTGAACGCACTATACTATAAAGAAAAACAAATTTCCGGTAAGCATGAAATAGATCTCGTACCAATCAGATGAAATCTGTTCCGTGTCGTCTGGTGATGTGTCTCCGGTAGCCATGAAATAGATCTCGTACCAATCAGATGAAATCTGTTCCGTGTCGTCTGGTGATGTGTCTCACATGCCTCGATAAGCTTTATGACGTCAGGACCGGGTACTTCTGTNAAAACGTGAGATTCCCCCCCCCCTTGGGTCAGGTCATAACGTGAGATCCCCCCCCCCTTTTTTTAAGGCGTTCAATCAACGTTCGCATTTGGATACTTTCTATTTACAGTAACCAGATTCAGGGGCGTAACACGCAGGGGTGTGCTAGATTGCGATATTCCATGGAAGACAGCAGGTGGTATACACAGGTTGACTGGATCCCGTGGTGAACCAACCAAGAAATGTCGGTGGAAACATTTTGCATTATCTAGCCAGGATTTCCAGACTGTTTCAAAAAAAGATATTTAAATTGTATCAACGAAAAACACTCTCCCCGGGGGTCTAGATTATCAGCGACGCCTCTGCCCATTTCACGGACTTTTGACAGCCCTGGTCTTTTATTCATTATTATTATTATTTTTTTAAAGGCGTTCGCACAGGTCTTACTTGAATACACAACCAGGGAATCAAAGTAAAATTGAATTAACTTCCAGAGTCAACTTCTAGTCGAGAGCCACAAAAGAGTTCACTCGGCGGGAGGCCAGGGCCCCCGGGACAAAGCCAGTGTTCAGGACAGCCATGAGTGCGTGGAGGGATTCGAGGATAGGAAAAAAAATTCCCGCTCCGATATCATGAATATGTGTACTAGCGTTGATGTTTAAATCAGTTCAGATTGGTGTTAGGTGTTTTATGAAGTTCAGATTGGTGGTAGGTGTTTTATGAAGTTCAGATTGGTGGTCAGTGTTTTATGAAGTTCAGATCTGGTGGTAGGTGTTTTATGAAGTTCAGATCTGATGGTAGGTGTTTTATGAAGTTCAGATTGGTGGTCAGTGTTTTATGAAGTTCAGATTGGTGGTAGGTGTTTTATGAAGTTCAGATCTGGTGGTAGGTGTTTTATGAAGTTCAGGTCTGGTGGTAGGTGTTTTATGAAGTTCAGATTGGTGGTAGGTGTTTTATGAAGTTCAGATTGGTGGTAGGTGTTTTATGAAGTTCATGTCTGGTGGTAGGTGTTTTATGAAGTTCAGGTTGGTGGTAGGTGTTTTATGAAGTTCAGATTGGTGGTAGGTGTTTTATGAAGTTCAGATTGGGGGTAGGTGTTTTATGAAGTTCAGGTCTGGTGGTAGGTGTTTTATGAAGTTCAGGTCTGGTGGTAGGTGTTTTATGAAGTTCAGATTGGTGGTCAGTGTTTTATGAAGTACAGATTTGGTGGTCGGTGTTTTATGAAGTTCATATTTGGTGGTAGGTGTTTTATGAAGTTCAGATTTGGTGGTAGGTGTTTTATGAAGTTCAGATTTGGTGGTAGGTGTTTTATGAAGTTCAGGTCTGGTGGTAGGTGTTTTATGAAGTTCAGATTTGGTGGTAGGTGTTTTATGAAGTTCAGATTTGGTGGTCAGTGTTTTATGAAGTTCAGATTTGGTGGCTGTTTTATTTAGTTCAGATTTGGTGTTTGATGTTTTATGAAGTTCAGATTTGGTGGTAGGTGTTTTATGAAGTTCAGATTTGGTGGTCGATGTTTTATGAAGTTCAGATTTGGTGGCTGTTTTATTTAGTTCAGTTTTGGTGTTTGATGTTTTATTACGTTCAGACTTGGTGGCTGTTTTATGAAGTTCAGACTTGGTGGGTGTTTTTATTACGTTCAGATTTGGTAGTTGGTGTTTAAAAAAAGATTCATTCATGTCGGCTGCTTGGTTGAGAGATTTGCACCTCACCTCTATTATCTAGTATGTCACCGCTGTAATTATTACATTGAATTGGCATAAGACATACTGACACACGCTTCAGTGATTTTAACAAAAATTATCATAAAGCGTTCCTCGTGTCCATCCATGCATGACACCTGCCTGTGCTTGGTTACCCTCAACCTTGATTCAAATCTCGGGTTGGGGCCGGGGGGGGGAGGGGTTAAGGGGGTCGGATTTAGGGGTTAGAGGTCAGGGGTTAGAGTCTCTTCTCACACCTGAAAATCCAAATTTCCTCAGCTAAATTTCAAATAATCGTTCCCTGAAAGAATTTTAACTCAATTTTCCCTGTGTGGGAAAGCTCCGATACATGTTTGGATATCATGATAAAATCTTTATATGAAACAAATTAGTTCTAGCAAATTTACTATGGGAAAAAGAATCAATTTCCATTTTTGGAACTGCTTAGTTGTTCTTTTGTTATGTTTATAAATTAAGATTGCCTCTAGTTATATCACACGGTCTCTCACAGGTCTCTATTAGTCTCATTCGGGCTGTTTATACCTTACGTGCATTACGCCCCTCAGCCACACCCGGGCGTTTCAATAGGCCCCCCCCCCCACCCTCTGGCCTCAAGGCTCCTCCAACTAAACTGGTTCGAGTGAATGATTTACTTTTCTAAGTATTCTAAGACGCCGAACTGTAAAAAGAAACAACCAAAAGACTTAACATTCCAAACCAATTTACAGAACGAACTTCTCCTGCCCCTAATCAATCTCATCTCTATCATCACCAGACCGCGTGTACCTGTAAGCTAAATTTGCCCTCCCCCTCCCCAGTCCACGCCCATATCAACAACTTCCACGCTAAGCCCACCAACACCCATGTCTCATACCGTATCCCCCCCCCCCCCCCCCCCACTGCGCTAGTCTCTCATCTGAATACTACAAATCCACCCCCCCCCCCCGTCCCCTCCCACCCCCCTTGCACCCACTTTACACTCGTCTCACCCCCACCCCCTGCTTGCCCATTCTAATATCCCATACGGCTTGCCATCCCCCCCCCCCTTTTCCCTTTACTGTTTTCTCAAACTCCTCTTATAGACGGGCCGCCTTTTGATTGGGGGCCATGCCATGCGACAGACAGCGGGTCTCTATTCTACTCAGGATTACTTATTTGCCCGCTGATCCCACCGCGTGGAATTAACAAGTGTTTCAGAAATGGCAGGTAAGGCGGTGATGTTGACTCCCTCGGAGCAGGGCATTAGCCAGGTCTTAAATGTTTGAATGTGACACAGAGAGTAGTTGGCACGGTTACTCTCCGCTAGAAGGATTCTGTCATACGATAAGTCACAATGCGCCCAAACGCACTGCTAACGCCAAGCACAGTCAGTTGGCTCATTTGTCCGTTTCCAGGTAATTTATTGCCTGGGATTGTACAGCTTATGACAGGAGCTAAATCCTCTGTCACTGTGACAGCAAACGTTTCATTTGTTTTATTATCAGTTGTCAATTACCGGTTAATATTTTTAATGCTTGTGTTTATGGGGGGTTGAGGGGGTACAATAGCATATTAAAAAAAACAAAACTGTGGGGTGAGGAGATGATCTAAGACTAGGTAAGCACATCTTTTAGCATTAAAGCTATGTTTTATATATTTAATTTTTTAATATGCATTTTGAGGTGTCTGGATATATATAGGTTTGATGCTAGTAGATAGATGTTCTTGATATATAGGTTTGATGTTGGTATAATGATGTTCTTGATATATAAGTTTGATGTTGGTAAATAAATGTGCTTTATATAGAGATTTGATGATGTTGGATAGATGTTCTTGATATATAGTTTTGATGTTGGTAGATAGATGTGCTTGATTTTGGAAAAATAATTGTTGATCATCAGTCAGAACTATTTACTCATCCACAGTGGCATGTTATTATGGCATTAGATGTTAGTGCAATTGGGGGGGGGGGCAATAAATATCAATGCGCTGGGAGCAGTAGATTGCAGTGCATGGGGGCAGTATGAGGTGATAGTACACAGTGACAATACGAGGTGGCAGTTCGAGGGACTGTACATAATGACAGCACACGGGGACAGTACATGTTGACAATACATGGTGACAGTAAATGTTGAAAATACATGGGGACAGTACATGTTGACAATACATGTTGACAATACATGGTGACAGTAAATGTTGACAGTACGAGGTGACTGTACCACGTGGCAGCAGTGGCCGTACCCGGTGACAGTACAGTATGGCATTACAAGGTGACCTTACTGAGTGACCGTACAAGCTGACAGTACACTTATCTTTAAAATGACCAAAATAAAATTAGCCATACGGTGCGTAGGATAAGTTATACATTTCACTTTTCATTCTTTTAGATTTAAAAAAAACAAACAAAAAACCTTCTTCAAGATTTTGGTAATAATTAAGATGTTAGCAGAGGCGTCTTAATGAAGATGTTAACAGAGGCGTCTTAATGAAGATGTTAGCAGAGGCGTCTTAGCAGTGCACTTTGTATTTAATCCTAAGTCTAACTACATCTTTTTACCTACACGATTATTGTTTTGTGTCGTATTAATTGTGTTAAGATTTGGGCGCAGTCGTGCATTCTTATCACTAGTTCGTCTCCTTTATCAAAGAAAGAGATACTTCGACATTTTTTTTCTTCACATTTTGTTTTGTAGAATCGAAAGATTTCTTTTTTTTAAAATACGAATAAAAAATGGCGCTCTATTGTTTTCCATTTTCATTGGTGCATTTTACACTCATTGTCTTCAAAGGTAACACTTACTTCTTACTTGGAACAATTGGCGGCCATAAAGCTTCTTTTTCTTTTAATTTAGTACACTATTATAGGTAAGTAGTTTCACCCTTTAATTACTATCAATTTACTTTTTCTTTAGAGATAAGTTTATATGTGGCCCTCCATCGCATTATAATATGGCATCCTTCCGTCTTCGCGAGACGATGGAGTAACTATGTAGTCCTACACTTCGACTAGTGGCTCACTATAATAGGGCAATCCTAGAATGACAATCTCGACTGCATTTCTCGCAGGAGAATATTGATTCCTGGTAAGGTCTTGATTTTCGTATTGTTCTTTTTGTTGCAAGGGCTTCGTTTCGCGTATCCTTTGCCTTTTTGACTCCTTCATACACCGCTGTTCGCCAGCTGGAACGTTGTTCAACAATGAGCTTCCATTCATCGTTTTCAATAGTGGCTTCCCTCATGCTCCTTTTGCAAACGTCCATAAATCTCAGGCGTGACCATCCAATAAGTCTTGTCCCTTCTGCCAACTCTCCATACAGCAGCATCGTTGTGATACGTCCTTACGTGGCCTAACCAGCGAAGACACCTCTTGCTAAGAAAGTAGAATATGCTAAACATGTGTGCACGTTCCAAGACCTCCGTGTTAGGCACCTTGTCCTGCCATCGAATGCGTAAAATGCGACGCAGACATCTTTAGTGGAAGCTGTTGAGTTTCCGCTCCTGGCTGGTATATGTGGTCCACACTTCGCTACCATATAGGAGCGTACTAAGTTCACATGCCTTATAGACACTTAATTTTGTTTTATAATTTAGATTGAGATTATTCCACAGCCGCTTATTCAGTTAGCCATAGTTGGTGCTGCTTTTGCGATCCTGATATTTACCTTTTTATATCAAGGGAGAGAGAACTAGAAGGATCAAAGGTATGTGAAATGATCAACAACCGAAATATTATGACCCTCAATAGATATGATTGGAGGGGACGATGTTTCTTGCATCATTACATGAGTTTTCTGTAGACTAATCGAAAGTCCAAACTCTTTACAAGCGAGTGATAGACGATTAACAAGCCCCTGCAGACCTTCTACACAGCAGTTCACGAATCAGCACCTTTTTTACTTTGGTCTTTGCACGAAGGCGGGCAATATTGAACCATCACACCGATCTGGTGTGGACGCACACTCCATCTTCACAGTCCCTGAAGGCAAATTGAAGAGCATCGAGAGAAAAATAGAGAAGAGCGCTAGTGCCAGTACACAACCCTGTTTTACTCCGCTGCTGACTCGGAATGACACAGAGACAGTGCCATTGAAAGTTACCGTGCCTTGCATGTTAATGTGAAATGACTGTGTGATTGTGAGCAGTCGCGGGGGACAACCTATACTTTGTAATATACTGAAAAGCCCTCTCCGACTTACCAAGTCAAATGCCTTTGTCAGGTCTATGAAAGCAATATAAAGTGGCATATGCTGTTCATGACATTTCTCCTGCATTAGGCGTAACGAGAATATCATGTCTATTTTGTTGAATATCATATCAAATTGTCAAACATTTAATTTCAAAAGTAATTTCAAAACTTTAAATATGAAAAAAATAATTGGTTAAAGTCTATCAAGCTCTGTTGTTCATACAGGCGTGTACGACCAAATAACTTAAACTAGGGACTTATCTTGAACGTCCGTCAGGCCCAGACTCCATGACACGCTCGGGGAGCCGGTAGTTGGGTGTTTTTTTGTGTGTTGTTTTTGTGTGGGACTCCTTTGTTGCTGACATTAATGGCGTACAATTATTTCCATTTCCGGTTAAATTAAACCGCCAAAATGAACATGGCTCTTTTGTTGTCAGTATATGTCAGTATATGTCAGTATATATCTGTACACATCAGTAAATGCCAGTATATATCTGTACATGTCAGTATAATATTTCATATTTGTACAGACAAGTCGGTAAAAAGGCGTACACACAATATAATGGGGTGAACGGTCGATACAAGTATCGAAAGTTATTTCTGTTGTAAGCACTTGTCATAACTGACGAATGTAACAGTTAACCAGTGTAATAGCAAATTTAATAGTAATATTTTCGCATTCTCTATTGTTTATGACTCAAAGTAAAAACTGCTGTTATTCGGGAAAATCGTGGTGACGCCCCCGAACACGCCCGTTCAAATGTTGCCGTAGTGGATACATTGACAAGATGACTCCTGGAGCGACATGGCGCTTGGTACTGGACTCAAGTTGAACACAAAGCTGTCAACGGCTCTTGAGATAAAACATCGAGATGGCCTGCCCTATGACGTCACCATGATCTCACCAGGAAATGTGACGGAGGGTCAAGGTCAGGGTTCAGTGCAGCAGGCCAAACGTCACATTCGGACACTGTCTAAAAAGACTCTCCGACCCAGTGCGTACATTTAATTTAAAATGGACGCAGCGTCGAAAGATATCATAGTGGTGATGGTATTTAGACTTAAGCTTCAGAAAAGCTTTTAGACTTTAGTTTAAGAGAAGCCTTTAGACGTTAGTTTCAGAGAAGCATTTAGACTTTAGTATCAGAGAAGCATTTAGACTTAAGCTTCAGAGAAGCATTTACTTTAGTTTCAGAGAAGCATTAATACTAGTTTTAGAGAAGCCTTTCGACTTGAGTTTCAGAGAAGCATTTAGACTTTGGTTTCAGTGAATCTGCCCTCTTAAGCATTAAGTCTAAGGACTAGTTGATTGCTGTTGTTATCAATACTAACATCGATAATTCTTTACCGGGCCTTTAAGAAATTTAAGGAAAAATTTGATTGAGAAAACGTCCTACTTTTTACTACTTTTACAATGACATGTAAATCCGTGGGAAATAGTACAACGCAGACAGACAAAGAAACATCAATCCAGGCATCCCGCATAGGTGGTACTCGACAACCTTGGAGGTAGATGGGACTCAACAACCTTGGAGGTAGATGGGACTCGACAACCTTGGAGGTAGATGGGACTCGACAACCTTGGAGGTAGATGGGACTCGACAACCTTGGAGGTAGATGGGACTCGACAACCTTGGAGGTAGATGGGATTCAACAACTTTGGAGGTAGATGGGACTCGACAACCTTGGGGGTAGATGGGACTCGACAACCTTGGGGGTAGATGGGACTCGACAAACTTGGGGGTAGATGGGATTCGACAACTTTTAAGGAAGATGGGACCTCGACAACCTTGGGGGTAGATGGGACTCGACAACCTTGGAGGTAGATGGGACTCGACAACCTTGGAGGTAGATGGGATTCGACAACTTTTAAGGTAGATGGGACTCGACAACCTTGGGGGTAGATGGGACTCGACAACCTTGGGGGTAGATGGGACTCGACAACCTTCGAGGTAGATGCAACTCGACAACCTTGGGGCTAGATGCGACTCGACTACCTTGGAGGTATATGAGGGACTCGACAACCTTGGAGGTAGATGGGACTCGACAACCTTGGAGGTAGATGGGACTCGACAACTTTGAAGGTAGATGGGACTCGACAACCTTGGGGGTAGATGGGACTCGACAACCTTGGGGGTAGATGGGACTCGACAAACTTCGAGGTAGATGCAACTCGACAACCTTGGGGCTAGATGAGACTCGACTCCCTTGGAGGTATATGGGACTCAACAACTTTGGAGGTAGATGGGACTCGACAACCTTGGAGGTAGATGAGATTCGACAACCTTGGGGATAGATGGGACTCGACAACTTTGGGGGTAGATGGGATTCGACAACCTTGGAGGTAGATGGGACTCGACAACCCTGTAGGTAGCAAACTCCTCCTACTACGCTGCTTGCCCATCTAATGGTCCGCGCCCATCAAATCCCATACGCCCATCATATACTCTAAAAAAATAATAAAACTGTAAGCCAATCTAATGAACTGTGCATCTTATACTCTAGGTCAATCTAATGCCCAGTGCCCATCTTTTACTCGATGACTGCGCATCTCTGCTTTATTGATTGTTCGTGTCAATGTGGACGTGTTTTCTGAGGCTACATGGGTCGATAATAATTCAATAGTCTATACCAGTGGATAGTTGCCAGCAATTCAATAGTCTATACCAGTGGATAGTTGCCAGCAATTCAATAGTCTATACCAGTGGATAGTTACCAGCAATTCAATAGTCTATACCAGTAGATAGTTGCCAGCAATTCAGTAGTCTGTACCAGAGGATACTAACAGGGGAGCCACGAAGTGAACAAAATGCCATTAAACAATCGCTATTATAGTGTGATTGGTAGAGTGGGACGAAGGGAAACAAGTCACAGGAAAAAAAAAAGTCACAGGAAAAAATTCACAGAAAAAAATCACAGGCAAAAGGCACTCAATATGTTTCAAATTAACTCCTAACTATCAGTGTTTGTAAAATTATAGTTATAAGTCCATAAATATATTTATTTAATTGAAAAATTGTAAATAGAAAATAGCAGCAGGTATAGCAGTAGCTTGTTGGGATCGTGTTTTGAGTCTCATTAGGATGAAATAAGTGGTTTAGTTTATATTATATATACACATTATAATTCACACATTTAATAAGATGATTTATTATTACTCTATTATACATGCGTGTGTGTGTGTGTGTGTATGTTATTTGTATTAAGATTAGGCCTACATCTTATAATCACACATTTAATAAGATGATTTATTCAACATTATTTATATTGTTATGCATGAAGCTATTAAACACGAAGCTTAAATATTGAATAACAATGAATGGTAGTAAGCGATTGGGTGGAGTCATTTAATTCACACGTCTGATGTCACAGACACATCTCACATAGAAAGGAATCAAAAGAAAGCAAGGAGCGTTGCATTATTGTATTTGTTTAAGTCACATTGGAAAATGGCGTCGGTGGGCCGTCGAGTGCGAGCTCTCAATGCCCCGCCCCCGAGCACACCTCCACACGGGTCAGACGCCGATTTCCCCACCGACAGACCATGCGGCGGCACGCCGGCAACCTCCCCACTGGCCTGGGGAGGACCGGTCGACCGACAACGCCGCGTTTAAAGCGTTCACAGCCGACTCTCCCCAGGGTTTGGACGGGTATGCTTCTACTCCGGGGCAAATGGTGTGGCGTTACCATCCCCCCCCCCCC
>CAXITT010000011.1:2588801-2621176 GCA_964033795.1 Lymnaea stagnalis
AACACTCTTTTGTCCCCACATTTTCCCCCCTTTTCCCAAACCCCCCCCCCCCCCCCCGGCTAATACACAATCACTCTAAAACTCATTACTCCTGATCTATACATATTAAGCTCTTAAATTTAACCAATGTATTTGTATTTTTACATTTAAATATTAATGTCGCTTTAAAACAATTATATTGATGGAATAAGTTGCTGCAATTACCACATGACTCGCTTAAATTGTGTTCATTATATGATTGCTCATATTAATAAAACCACCACCATGTACATGACTGGCAGTTGATAATAAAGAACTTAGAAGAATAAAGAAAAACTTTCCTGTGACTTTTTCATGTGACTTCTTTTCCTGTGACTTTTTCATGTGACTTTTTCATGTGACTTCTTTTCCTGTGACTTTTTTCATGTGACTTCTTTTCCTGTGACTTTTTTCATGTGACTTCTTTTCCTGTGACTTTTTTCCTAGCAAAATTTGTGACTTTTTTTCGCGACTTTTTTTTTCCTGTGACTTTTTTTTTCCTGTGACTTTTTTACCCACTCACCAGTTTGGGAACCTCTAGTCTATTCTTTAAAATCAATCGAGTCCCAGTTTTCTTCTCTTCAGCCAGGAAAACAGAATATAGTAATTATCGATCCCGAATAGACATGAAATTCGTTTCTACAAGAGCACCCCATGTGGCGTGAGTTCTGGGGCGCGAATATTTGTTGTTTTTTTTTAGAAATTAATAACAGAAGTGGCGTAGCGAGGGTTGAAATCCAACATCATCCCCAGCTCCCTCCCCCACCCCCCACACCTCAACATCATCCCCAGCTCCCTCCCCACCCCCACACCTCAACATCATCCCCAGCTCCCTCCCCCACCCCCACACCTCAACATCATCCCCAGCTCCCTCACTCCCTCCCCCACCCCCCACACCTCAACACCACCCCCAGCCCCCTCCCCACCCCCACACCTCAACATCATCCCCAGCTCCCTCCCCCACCCCCACACCTCAACATCATCCCCAGCTCCCTCGCCCACCCCCACACCTCATAGTTACAGACTATTACATGCTTCCAGTGACAGGTTTTAGGTTAAGGATTTTTCTCGGTTACGCCCCTGCCCTGGGATTTATTGACCTGACACCGCACTTAATTATCTGAGCAAATATTCAGATAACCTCCCACATCAGCGTGTCCCCCAATCTGCAATGACACGTCTCTGGAAGCGTGATAAATATTTGTACTTGGACGTTCACCGTACTTGAGAATCATCCCAAGTTCGTGGCCCCGGGGGTTTGGGAGGTGGGGGCTGTGTGTGTGTTTTTTTAGACCAGGGTTCTCACCCTAAGATGATTACAACCCCCTGTAGTGCGATGTGGCTTTTCGGGTAGGTAAGAGGAAAAGTGACCCTTAAGAACAGAGGAGCGTTCGATGTCTAAGTTGTAATACATTTAAAAAAAAAATCTTTTAATTTACCTTACGCGCCAAGTCACACGTTTCCACCAATTATACATTACGTCATTTTTCCCACTAGTATAGCGGTTCTCAACTTGGGGGTCGAACAACTCTTACACCGGGGTCGCCTAAGACAATCGCAAAACACATATTTATGAAGTAGCAACGACGATAATTTTATCGTTGAAGGGTCGCCACAACGTGATGAACTATATTAGAAGGGTCGTGGCATTAGGAACGCTGAGAACCACTGCACTCGTAAAATGATTTCTTTCCCTTGGAGCGAGTGCGATGATCAGATGTACACTTCGTCAACCGGAGCAGAGCATGGACACATGTTTGGGGATACATGGATCAGGCGATCCGTTATTCTGATGGATAACTTGCAACGGTGGCCAGTTGGATATTTATTTATTTACTTAGGGCGCATTGGATTTTCTTTCAAATTACAAACATCCTCGGCTTATAGAGTAGGATCTTGATTGGATTTTCTTTCAAATTACAAACATCCTCGGCTTATAGAGTAGGATCTTGATTGGATTTTCTTTCAAATTACAAACATCCTCGGCTTATAGAGTAGGATCTTGATTGGATTTTCTTTCAAATTACAAACATCCTCGGCTTATAGAGTAGGATCTTGATTGGATTTTCTTTCAAATTACAAACATCCTCGGCTTATAGAGTAGGATCTTGATTGGATTTTCTTTCAAATTACAAACATCCTCGGCTTATAGAGTAGGATCTTGATTGGATTTTGAACAATTGAATTTTCGGGGCCGTTGACGTTATATATGCCACCGATGTTGAGACAGTTCTAGTCGTACTGGTCACCTTGCTGGTCATCATGGGACGCGTCGTAACGGAAACTTGTTCTCACTCGCTTAGTTTCCGAAATTTATCATTTTTCCTATAACGTTTATTTGCTCTTGCCCAAATTATTCACCGCGGCTCTATTGTTACCAGTATCAAGGCTATTATTAGTAGGCTTAGGTATATTATAAATAATTGTTGCCAGTATCAAGGCTATTATTAGTAGGCTTAGGTATATTATAAATATACTAAGGAAACGCGTGTGGCCCCGCAAAAACGGGGCCTTGGGCGGTCGCCCACTTCGCCATCCCCTTGCCCCGGCCCTGATATCATTACCTTATTCTAACTAGCATTCTTAACATTACCTCAATACACAAAACTGACAATACCAAAACATGACATGACCTTATTCCAACTAGTAGTCTTATCATTACCTCCATCCTCAGTACTGACGAAACATCAGCCATCAGCATGCCTAATAAAAGAAATCTATTAAAGCAGGTATCACGCCTGTGGTTGATAATTTGATTAACATTTAAATGTCCTCCATTTCATTTAATGTTTGTTTTGCAGTTTGACCAATTGTAATAGAAATTTGGATATTAAATATAATAAGCTACATTTTTCCCTCTTGAAATACTTCGACAGGGTACAGAAGACAAGTACACAACACGTACAACATGTACAACGTGTACATGAGATAAGCTTGTATTTTTTTCCGTAAAAACATGCCTAGACAATGACTAGCAAACAGTCTGAGATTGACAGAATACATTTGTTAAATTAGCTGTCAATCGACAATCTTAAACATTCTTCTTAGGGTATAGGAGACCGACGCACAAGCAAGCCGTAGAGCAGCATAAAAACTGCATCCTGATAGACCCATGTCTGCTAGTGGGACTAAGAGGATTAAACCAACACAATGTACAACATAACCTCTGGATTTATTGGCCTGATACCGCACTGTTACAGTAGCCAACGGGAGCTCTCAACATACGGTGTAAGGAGCCTCAAACATACAACACAGTATGAGCTCTCGACACACTGTGTGTGGAGCGTCAGACATACAACACAGCATGAGGTCTCAACATACTGTGTGTGGAAC
Source organism: Lymnaea stagnalis (assembly GCA_964033795.1). Lineage (NCBI taxonomy): Eukaryota > Metazoa > Mollusca > Gastropoda > Lymnaeidae > Lymnaea > Lymnaea stagnalis. The sequence continues at coordinate 2,592,153 of CAXITT010000011.1, forward strand.
GTCAGACATACAACACAGCATGAGGTCTCAACATACGGTGTGTGGAACGTCAGACATACAACACAGCATGAGGTCTCAACATACGGTGTGTGGAACGTCAGAGACACTGTGCAATACGAATTCGTAAAATATGGTTAAAGGGACCACCTGAGAATGATTGAGAAAGAGAAGAGGCACTCTCCAAGCGGAGTAGGGACCTACAGGCTGGGTACTTACACCAGTTACTTATTGACAGCTGATGTTCTACTCCAACGTATTGACAGCTGATGTTCTACACCAACGTATTGACAGCTGATGTTCTACACTAACGTATTGACAGCTGATTTTCAACACTAACGTATTGACAGCTGATGGTCTACACCAACGTATTGACAGCTGATGTTCTACACTAACGTATTGACAGCTGATGTTCTACACCTACGTATTGACAGCTGATGTTCTACTCTAACGTATTGACAGCTGATGTTCTTCACTAACGTATTGACAGCTGATTTACAACGCCAACTAAGGGACAGCTGATGTACAACAATAACTTACTGACAGCTGAATTAAACTAAGTTGATGACATTGTTACCACTTAGTCTAAAACAAGAGCTAGCACATTGTCCCGACCCTGCATATTACTTCGGCTAGCAGATTCTCTCCACCCTGCATTTTACTTCGGGTAGCAGATTCTCTCCACCCTGCACATTACTTCGGGTAGCAGATTCTCTCCACCCTGCACATTACTTCGGGTAGCAGATTCTCTCCACCCTGCACATTACTTCGGGTAGCAGATTCTCTCCACCCTGCACATTACTTTGGTAGCAGATTCTCTCCACCCTGCATTTTACTTCGGGTAGCAGATTCTCTCCACCCTGCACATTAATTCGGGTAGCAGATTCTCTCCACCCTGCATTTTACTTCGGGTAGCAGATTCTCTCCACCCTGCCAATGATAACAGGTCTCTGTCTGCCCATAATAGCAATAAATAAATAATGGGACAAGATTTGTTTAGGCTTGGGAAAAAGCATCAGAGAGGACAATTAAATAGACGTATCGGCCAAACGCCTTCTTCAGGATACTCTTTAAGTTTGGTAATGTCAAAGAATTTATTTCTCATTGTTTGCTGAAGAAGGCATTTAGTCGAAACGTCCGTTTAATTGTGCTGAATTTTTTTTCAAGCCTAAAACATATTTCGCCCCCCCCCCCCAGTTATTTACTCCGCATGGCCTGAACGCAGTCCCTCCCCCCAAGTATATTACTATTGTTACAGGTAGCACGTTGCATCTGTCAGACCACAATAGCAGGTAGCCGATGGTATCTGTCCTATTAAGATAACTGGTAGTACATTTTCTCTGTCTTTCCCGCGATAACTGGTAGCACATTGTCTCTGTCTGACCTAAGATGACTGGAAGCACATTGTCTTCCTCTGTCCATAGCAACATATAATAGCACATTGTCACTTTCTGCCATAACAACATATAATAGCACATTGTCTCTGTCTGGCTATAACAACCGGTTGCACAATGTCTCTGCCTGGGCCTATGATAATAAGTAGCCCATTTCCTCTGTGTGCCCCCACGATAACAGCTAGCACACGGCCTTGGCATGACCTTTGACCAAGATACCATGTCCTGTACCCAAGTGCCATTCGGTTTGCTCCTATTATGGACTCCCACAGCTCTCACAAGCCACCGTATTAAGTACAAGACTGACCGATAACGCCGTAATCCAATGTTAGGGACTTGCAGACACATGTTTCCCATTCACGTGGGGGGTAGGAATGTTTGATACTATTTGTCTATAGCCGAGAGCTTTACGTCATGCGTCGGACCCCTGTACGTAATACGTAAAATAAATGACACATATCGCAACTGATGCAATCCCGGCGGTTCTCAACTGTGAGTCGCGACCCCTTTGAGGGTCGAGCGACCCTTGCACAGGGGTCGCCTAAGATCATCCGAAAACACATATCTATGAAGTAGAAACGAAATTAATTTTATGTTTGGGGGTCACCACAACACGAGGAACTGTATTAAAGGGTCGCGGCATTAGGAAGGTTGAGAACCACTGATAGAGGATCGTCGGTTGTCTGATGCCGTGATCACTGGGTGTTGTATGTTGACAGTCTCAAAGGCACGCAATTTGTTGATATAAGATCCGTTGTAAGTTGAAATGTTCGGGCGTTTCCTCCCCTCCCCTCTTTTCTTCAAGAGTAGCTAGCAAACAATTTATACCGATGACGTCATATTCAAATGGTTTTATTTGGCCATTCCGTCGACTCCACTCTCAAGATGCGTATATCTCATTCCGTCGACTCCACTCTCAAGATGCGTATATCTCATTCCGTCGACTCCACTCTCAAGATGCGTATATCTCATTCCGTCGACTCCACTCTCAAGATGCGTGTATCTCATTCCGTCGACTCCACTCTCAAGATGCGTGTCTCTATGTATGACATTGTCCGCCTGTAAATATTGGACACCCCCGTCATTACGAAACCCAGTCCGAAAGATGAACTGCGAACATAGGAATCTAGAGTCATGTTTATTGACAGATCTTTGACAGTTCAATGACATTTCAGCCGTAACTTAGAACAACAACAACAAAAAAAAAATAAAAAAATTAAAACACAGCTTATTAGTTTTGCAGACTTCTCTCTGTCTTTCGGCCATAAATTATTGTGACACGGGGAATGGGCGACCCATCTATGCTCTGTTACCAATTTAAGTTTTTTATAAAAATTTAATGAAAAATCCGTAACTAATTTTGTATTAGTCTGTGTCTGAACAAATCTCCTGAGAGTTTTAGTTGGTCTACACCACTCTGTAAGGCTTGTTTCATTAAGCTGACCGCGCGTGCTGCTGAGGGCGAGTGCTGCTAACCGAGCGTGCTGCTGAGGGCGAGTGCTGCTGACCACGCGTGCTGCTGAGGGCGAGTGCTGCTGACCGCGCGTGCTGCTGAGGGCGAGTGCTGCTAACCACGCGTGCTGCTGAGGGCGAGTGCTGCTAACCGAGCGTGCTGCTGAGGGCGAGTGCTGCTAACCGAGCGTGCTGCTGAGGGCGAGTGCTGCTGACCGCGCGTGCTGCTGACGGCGGGTTGTGGATGATGACATCACAACACTCACGACCATGATACTAGGATAAGCCTACTATCCCCACCCACGATTTCCGAGCGCGCCGAACATCTCTCCACACACCCACACATGAAAAAAGTTTGCTTATTTGTCAATGTCTCGGAGACCATCAAAACTGAAGTCCGACCGTAGGTTTACCGTTAGATATACACAGTTGCGGCCCTTGTTTTTGAGGGCATATGAAACGTAGAAAACATGGTGGGCACTTTTTTTTTTTTGGTTATGTGGAATAGATGTAAGTAGGGGGGAAAAGATTGGAGAAGATTAAACGTTTTGAAGAATGATTACAAAATTATTATTTACGGTACTTAGTCACAGAAATGCCCCATTCCTCTACAAGCCATGTTGCCCCATTCCTCTTTCAGCCATGTTGCCTCATTCTTCTAAAAGCCATGTTGCCCCATTCTGCTACCAGCCATGTTGCCCCATTCTTCAACCAGCCATGTCGCCCCATTTTTCAGCCAGCTGTGTTGCCCCATTCTTAATCCAGCTATGTTGCCCCATTCTCCAGCCAGCTATGTCGCCCCATTCTTCAGCCAGCTATGTCACCCCATTCTTCATCCAGCTATGTTGCCCCATTCTCCAGCCAGCTATGTTGCCCCATTCTTCAGCCAGCTATGTCATCCCATTCTTCATCCAGCTATGTCGCCCCATTCTCCAGCCAGCTATGTCGCCCCATTCTTCAGCCAGCTATGTTGCCCCATTCTTCAGCCAGCTATGTCGCCCCATTCTTCAGCCAGCTATGTCATCCCATTCTTCATCCAGCTATGTTGCCGCATTCTCCAGCCAGCTATGTTGCCCCATTCTTCAGCCAGCTGTGTTGCCCCATTCTTCATCCAGCTATGTTGCCCCATTCTCCAGCCAGCTATGTTGCCCCATTCTCCAGCCAGCTATGTTGCCCCATTCTCCATCCCGCTTTGTTGCCCCATTCTTATATGTCGCCCCATTCTTCATCCAGCTATGTCGTCCCATTCTTCATCCAGCTATGTTGCCGCATTCTCCAGCCAGCTATGTTGCCCCATTCTTCAGCCAGCTGTGTTGCCCCATTCTTCAGCCAGCTATGTTGCCCCATTCTCCAGCCAGCTATGTTGCCCCATTCTCCAGCCAGCTATGTTGCCCCATTCTCCAGCCAGCTATGTTGCCCCATTCTTCAGCCAGCTGTGTTGCACCATTCTTCATCCAGCTATGTTGCCGCATTCTCCAGCCAGCTATGTTGCCCCATTCTCCAGCCAGCTATGTCGCCCGATTCTTCATCCAGCTATGTTACCTCACGCTTCTACGGCTATGCTGGCCCACTTTTCTACCAGCTGTGTTACCTTAAACTCTTCTAGCTAATACGTTGCTGGTACAATGCTTCTCATGTTGCCTAGTTAGCACCCCTTAAAGCACCCCTACCCCCGGAGCCGACAAAAATGTGCGCGGAGCAAGGCTGAGCCAAAAAAAATCATGTTAAAAAATTCCTGTTTTCAAAAGCTGATTCTGTCTTCAACGACATTCCATCATGACGTCATTAAGCCAACGCTATCAAATCAGTCGGCACTTTGTGGTGTAAGCATGTTCACAAGTTGCCTGGCTTTCACCGTGGTAGTTTACTGTAGCGCTGACAAATTTACGACCTAGCCGCGTCTTGCAACACTCCAACGACCCTCAACCTACACGTGTAATTAAAGCAACATTCTTTGCATTAATAGCATTGCTATACTTGATGTAGCAAGAGTTTCCCAGTCAATGATAACTTGGCTATCCTTTACTGACTCATTATTATTGTTGGTGAATCGCATAATTCATGTACTATAAGTAACAAGTATTCGTGATGGTTAATGATAACATTGTTATATGTGTAGTTTAAGACGCAGGTGTTGGTGAAAGATGGCATAGCCATACTCTATGTACACGCTACAAGTGTACGTTAAGACATCAGTGTACGATTGAAATTCCTCAACGTATTTTTTTTATCTACAGTCCACAGTCCCTCGTCTTGTTGATTATGCCAACGTCAAATTATAGAGTAGGAACGCTAGAAAATCGAGGACACGGAGAGGGGCAGAACTATAAGTGCATGATCAATATTCAGGTAATTTAGATGTTTCGTGGAGTTACCATAATGTTTGCATCGATTCCAACCCATCCCCACCCCGGGGGGGGGGGCACTCAATATTGGTACCGCACTCATTTGAGCAAGGCACACCTTCACCCCGGGGGGCCACTCTATATTTGTATTGTTCTCCTGTGAGCCCAAGGAACCTCCCCCCCACCCCCCCCCCCCCCCCCAATATTTGTATTGTTCTCCCGTGAGCCCAAGGAACCCCCCCCCCCCCCCCCCCCACCAACCCGAGCTTTGAGTTGAACCCCTACGCGTATGAAGCCAATCACAGTTCCACTATTACATCTTCAGATCGATCCTATCCCAAATGCATCCCGGAGAACACTCGGTCCCCGTTAGCACGATTTCGGCTGTATTCGACTACAGCAAACGATGAGTACTTCCATCAGAGAGGAATTCAGGCTCAGGAAATTCGGCCTGGGTTATTGTGACCCAGACACTTTCGTCAAAACCCAGGTAAGCTCTCCATGCTGTGCGTCTTTAGTATTTTTAGTTTTGGTATACATCGTGTGATGCAGACGTGTGATGTGCTCTTCAAGATCATTTAGGAAACAGCAACAGCATTTCCAGGAACCATGTTCCTCGCGTTGTAACAACGTCTCTGTTTATACTTACGATATTTATATGGGTTTACATGATTCAACATTTCATTACTTCACATGCATCAATTTGTCCAATCTGATCGCTTCAAACTCAACCTGTGCATTCTTGCTGCCATCTCTTCAAACTCAACCTGTGCATTCTTGCTGCCATCTCTTCAAACTCAACCTGTGCATTCTTGCTGCCATATCTTCAAACTCAACCTGTGCATTCTTGCTGCCATCTCTTCAAACTCAACCTGAGCATTCTTGCTGCCATATCTTCAAACTCAACCTGTGCATTCTTGCTGCCATATCTTCAAACTCAACCTGTGCATTCTTGCTGCCATATCTTCAAACTCAACCTGTGCATTCTTGCTGCCATCACTTTAAACTAAACCTGTGCATTCTTGTTGCCATCACTTCAAACTCAACCTGTGCATTCTTGTTGCCATCACTTCAAACTCAACCTGTGCATTCTTGTTGCCATCACTTCAAACTCAACCTGTGCATTCTTGTTGCCATCTCTTCAAACTCAACCTGTGCATTCTTGCTGTCATCACTTTAAACTCAACCTGTGCATTCTTGCTGACATCACTTTAAACTCAACCTGTGCATTCTTGCTGCCATCACTACAAACTCAACCTGTTCATTCCTGCTGCCATCACTTCAAACTCAACCTGTGCATTCTTGTTGCCATCACTTCAAACTCAACCTGTGCATTCTTGCTGCCATCACTTTAAACTCAACCTGTGCATTCTTGCTGACATCACTTTAAACTCAACCTGTGCATTCTTGCTGCCATCACTTCAAACTAAACCCGTGCATTCTTGTTGCCATCACTTTAAACTCAACCTGTGCATTCTTGCTGCCATCACTTCAAACTCAACCTGTGCATTTTTGTTGCCTGTTTAAAAGATGTCAAAGGATAAATTAAAAGAAAATGTTTCCCCAGTGTCGCCTGCCGGCTTGTGTCTACTTTCTATGGCGCCTGTTCTGGTTCGTCTGGCACGTGGCGTGGATCATTGGCAGCGGCATTAACTCTAGGCTAAACAAGGCGCGCGACCCGGACGAGGGCCCCAAATGGTTCATCTATCTGACCAACACCACGCTCCTGCTGACCACCCTGACGTGCACCGTTGATTTCTTGATCATCCTGTACCTGACTGTCAGACGGACCGCTTCTGTTATAGGTAAAGGGTACCGGTTAAGTGTTGACAGTTAGGTTGGCTTTGAGGATTAGCAGCTTCTTACATAAGTTTACAAAAACAAAAAAAACGAAAACAATTCCTTCCTCACAAATTTCTTCGTTATAATTTCAGACAACCCGACCTCCGATCTCGCCCCTAGGCCAGTCAAAAATGACGAGATCATCTTCAGGGGGGAGATGATGTTGATGGACGGACTTAAAGAATGTAAGTGATGTCTGGACCTTGTGTTCTAGACTTGTGTATACTAACACGCAAGAGACTAAAATAGCGTGTGTCCTACGTGCGGGAAAGCCTTCCAGGCACACTTAGGCACTGTATGCCTAGCTGTGTGCCTAGCTGTGTGTCTAGCAGTATGCCTACCTGTATGTCTAGCAGTATGCCTAACTGTATACCTAGCTGTGTGTCAAGCTGTACGTCTTACTGTTTGTGTAGCTATGTGTCTAGCTGTATAGCTCGTGTTGTGGCTGACACTCAAATGTAAATAATACAGTAGTCAGAGGCATATATGTATAAAATAGATACATTGAACTGGCACCATGAACATTTCTTACTTGCCAAGTGTTCTGAGACCATAAGGCATTGCCCAGTGCCTCTTTCTCACTGTTATCGTAGCGGAGAGCAGAATCTTGCATCTTATTACTTTAAATATGACAGACTAATTGCCCTACATTATGGTCGAAAAGAATTGTTTACATAAAGACACCCAAGAAGCTACATGTCATGCGGAGATAGGATGGACATTTGGTGTAACAATAATAATATGTTTTTTTTAGTTCAAACGTTTTTTTAAAAAAATTTTACGAGCTGACTTTAAACTTGACCTTTCTTACAGTCACGACGCCTTGGTACTTAAAGTTGTCCTGGTTCCTGTACAACGTCGTAGGCAGCACCAACATCCTGGTGACCATCATGTACTGGACGGTGGAGTTCAACGGTAGGAATAGAACGGGGAGATAATCCATGTTTCATTTCAACTCGTTTGTTGCCAACGCGGTGGCTCGCCCCAAGCGGTGGTTAATTCCAAGCGGTGGCTCGCTCTCTGTGGTGGCTTGCCCCAAGCGGTGGTTCGCTCCATGTGGTGGCTCGTCCCAAGCGGTGGCTCGTCCCAAGCGGTGGCTCGTCCCAAGCGGTGGCTCGTCCCAAGCGGTGGTTCGCCCTTCGCCCTATATGTATATATATATATATATATATATATATATATATATATATATTTATTTATTTATATATATGTATATACAAAGCATCGGTGAATTTTTTTCGGTCACATGTTGGAGTAAGTCGTTTAAGAGAGGGTCGCAAAACGGATGATTTACTGTATTGAATTTGACTAAAGATATGTTGAGAACCAAGAAGTTACCCGAAGGGCCTCAAGATGAAAATTCGACGAACCAAAAAGCGCACCCACTACTATGGTGTGTTTTTAGTTATTCATAATTTATTTTTTATTAAATCCGTTAAAGCCACGGAGATGTATATAACAATTGAAACAAATTAATCTGACCTTATTTTTGTGTCGGTCCACAGGGTCCACTGACGTGGTCGTTGTGGTGGTCCACACCATCAACACGGTATTCATCATCAGCAACCTCCTGCTGACGGCCATGCCGTGGCAGATCCTTCACTTCATCTACCCCGTGCTGTACGCCGCCCTCTATTTCCTCTTCACCTACATCTACTACGCCGCCGGAGGCACGGACTTCAAAGGACGGCCCTACATTTACAGCACCGTGGATTGGAGCAAGGCGTACCCCACGGCAGTGTACGTGTCCCTGGGGGTGCTGGTAGCGGTGCCCATAGTTCACATTGTTTTATTTGCCGTTTACACTTTTAGAATATTCTTGTTTTCCAAATTGAACTCTGCGACATACTCGACGCAAGTGACGGGCGCATCTAGCAGCGCTCACCACCAAACCCGAGTTGACGGAGCACGAAGCAGTTTTCATCATGAAACGGAAATGACGTCACGAAGTCGCAGTGACCAGGATGAAGAGTTGATGACGTCACCAATACATTAAAAAATGAAAAAAAAAAAAAAAAGAACTATTCTTGATATTGCCGTTAAAACTACATGGAACACGAGGCGTTTCTCTGCTCGTCCAATGATAACAAAGTTCTGATTGGTTTTTCTCTGTGCAGGAGTCTGTGGGACTGCTGGCGTCAGAAGTCTGTGGGACGGCTGGCGTCAGAAGTCCGTGGGACGGCTGGCGTCAGAAGTCTGTGGGACGGCTGGCATTCTTTGATAAACGATGTAGCCTCAAAGAGTCTCAAAGAACACGAATACCCACTCAGGCGCAAGACACGGTCACATGTCACTGACACGGGATACCGGCACCCGAGTCTGTCACATAACACTGGCACCGTGTCGTGTAACCGGAAGAAAAAACAACCATTACGGTTCTATTATTGCGTCATTGGGGACTGGTGATCGCCACAGTGCAAATAAACAAACCAACCCTATCACCCAATCATTTCATGACCTTCAACTTTACCTTGACCGGAAATACTCTGGTTCGTTTCGGGTGATTTTTGTTCACGTTAACTGGATTAGGTGATTTTTGTGCACATGAATGGATTAGGTGATTTGTGTGCACGTGAATGGATTAGGTGATTTGTGTGCACGTGAATGGATTAGGTGATTTGTGTGCACGTTAACTGGATTAGGTTGTCTTTTGTTGAAAGGAGAACACTCACTTCTAGCTGGCATATTGATGTAGGTATGTCTGAGGAACAAACATTCACTTCTAGCTGGCATATTGATGTAGGTATGTCTGAGGAACAAACACTCACTTCTAGCTGACACAGTGAGGTATGTGTGTATTGATTGAAGGGAGAACTGGGGCAAGTGATCTTGTGATTAAGGTGTAAAAGCATAATAACTTAGGTATATGTTTAAGGAAGTTATGTATGGTATACATTGTGATGTATGCAGTTAGCAGTAAAAAAATTATTATAATAAATATGCTAGACAAAACTATGCAAGATTACATACAACGTATCTCGGAACATTTATTTAGAGTATTCGATTTCATGTGATGCAATATATACTTTTATTTCAATGAATGTAAAACATATGTTCATTTCATGTGATTTAGATCATAATATGTTGTTTTTTCATTTGAAGTACAATATATTTCAGTGCAAAATAAATAAAATGACAACATCAAAACCTTGGTCTTAAATTTTGCATTTTTTAATATAATACAATAATCATAACATCATTGGCTGACAATCTGGGGGAGGAGGTAAAACTAAACGAAAAAAAAACAACAGCCACCGAAGTCAGAAGTCAGCTAATGACACCATTTTTTTCAGGGTTTCTGTTCCTTTTTTCACCCCTTTTCTAACTTATCATTGTATTTTGTATTTTTAATCTTTAAAAAAATACATTTTTAACTTGAGAACTTGGCATACGAATGATCTCAGGGTGTCAACATATACATACAGAATTTAAATATCTTCTTACAATGAGAAAATCATAAAATTATAAAATCTTTCAATAAAAACATCCCAACGTCATCATATTATAAGATCCCAACATCCTTACATGAGAACATGACAAGATCTGACTAAAAGAACATCAAAGCATCTTACAATCACCAGGGTCCATTGTGTAATATTAAGAGAGAGAGTGAGATGTGCTATAGCAAGAGAGCGTAAGACGGGTAATGAGAGAGAGTGAGATGTGCTATAACAAGAGAGCGTAAGACGGGTAATGAGAGAGAGTGAGATGTGCTATAGCAAGAGAGCTTAAGACGGGTAATGAGAGAGAGTGAGATGTGCTATAGCAAGAGAGCTTAAGACGTTTAATGTGAAGAACAGTGGAGGTGGGCCATCCAAACATACCATCCAATAAGTTTCTACCGTCCAATAATAGTGTCGACATTAGGCAAACAGAAAGGGGGCAGCGACTGACTCAAGTGACTGACCATGACATTGGCCGTGTAGTTGTCGCACTTCCGGACCATCTCCACCTGACAGTCTTGAGCTATTCGGAAACTCTGGCACAGTTCGTCCTTCCAGTTCACAGTGGTGTTCCCCAGCTGGCTAGTTCTGGTGGTGATGCAGTACGTCAACTCCGGGTAGTGGTGGTCAGCTTCGGCCACGCAGGAAAGGTTGTACCTGGGATCATCACACACGGCCCATAACTGGTTCACGGTCTCCAGGGTCGGGGCGCTTTCCAACATGGAGCACCGGTCGTATTCGGTCCTGATGCAGGAGACCGACTTGCTGATGTTTTGTCTGTTGGCGCACATGGATTTGTAGTAGTTGGCGTCCGTGGTGATGGCGAGGTTGTTGGAGACGTTTTGAATGAACTGGTCGTAAGGGAGGCCATTGTCGGTGTAGCACTTCGTGACCGCTGCTTGCATTTTGTCTGGCTCACATCCGGGGAAAACAATGGCTGTTTGGATCAACACGATGTTCAGAAAAACTCCTATTGAGTTAGTGATAAATAAAGTATGGTCAGAGGTGAAAATACAACAATCACCCACCTACAAATACCACCTTTTTTTAGTTTGTGATATGTTTGCGTTTTTTTGTCGTGGTAGGGTTTCCGTTACTCCATATTTCTCTAGGCTCCTGATCGAACAGAGAGCTGATATTTTGTACGAAGCTTAGTGAAGGAGACTCTCAGAATATCTTTGAGATATGGAACAAAACAAGCCTTTCCCCGGGTCTCATCCCATGTCAACGGAGTTGAACACAGAGTCGCAGCAGATGTATCCATCACGGCTCTAATTTCTTACATCGACACACGGTTGAGAGTGAAGAATGAAAAGAAATTAATTCAGATTTTTGACACCATAACATCGAATGGAATCAATCACGAACTCTCTTTCTCGTGGTTCTACATTTCTCCCCATTCCTATTCTCTTTTCTTTTTAGCTTAATGTAAATATTAATTTTAAATTAATAACGCTTAAATTCATTTAGCTTGACAGTAATCATGCGCAGTTATGTGAGAGAGACTTTTTGGTGTTGTTTGGGTCCGTTTTAAAGTGCGCCTTTGTTTCTACAGAGAGACTGAGAGGGCTGCATTGTGATCTGGGAACACTTAAGTGAGAGGGCTACATTGTGATCTGGGAACACTTAATATATATATATATATATGTAAGAATGAGCTAGAGTCACATAACGCCAAAAGGGAGATATGATTTAAGTATGTTCGGATTCCTAAAAACAATCATAGTTATTTTCTATTATTTTACGGAAATCGAATAAATTTAAATGCGCAAAAAATATTATAAATCCGATTTTATTTTAGTAAAAGTTTAAGTATTATTATTACAAATTACAAATACATTTAAAGTAACAACTAAGGAACTATTTTAAGCATTTTATATGTGTTTGCAAGATATGAAAAAAAAAATCATGATCAAAGAATTACACCGCAATCACATTTATCGGGAAAACCCAAGCATCAGTAGTTTTTAGTGCGTCTTTTTGTGCGTTGTTAATATTGCGAATTAAAATTAATTTATTCTAAATAATCACGCAAATGACGTCAAAGCGCTAAATAGCATATTTCGCCAAAACTCTTAGGTTTCTTTAATTTTAATAACACCGGTTGACAAAACTGATTATGTATTTTCCCTTCTTAAAAGAAAAAATAATAAATACAATTGATTGTTTTTTAAAATTGTTAATAAAACACACATACATTTTTGCTTTGCGTATTTTACATTTAAAAAGTTTTGCCTGTTTTGATTCCAAAAATATACTTTTATTAAAGTTGTAACGTAATAAAAACTAACCTTTTAATATAATCCTAATAGGAAAATGCGGTTTAAGTCAATCCGTGCAGCGCAACTCCATAGCTAAAAGCATTCACAAATCCACTTATACCTCATACAAATAAGAATGAACCATATGAAGTGCTAAAGATGTTAGTTTGGGTACAATCCAGTGGAAGATTTTCTAAATTGATTTAAATCTGGGTGGGGGAGGGCTTGGTCACTTTGCCCCAGGCAGCACAAGATACGTCTCAATATAAAGGAATGATTTTGATAAATAATTAACCTTCTTGGGTAAATACATGTCGGAGGAAGAAAATAGGATGTGTACATTTTTACGTGGATGACAATATATTTAAATCCTGTGGTATCACATTTGTGAAAAAAAGAGATGCTACATTCTCTTTTTACAAATATTGGTATGTTCATTTTGCCCAAGGCAATACAAGATGCTTCCCAAAATAAAGGAATTCATTTGATGAATAATTAACCTTCTTGGGTTCATACATATCGGAGATAGGAAAAAGGATCTGTACATTTTTACGTGGATGCCAAAATATGTAAAGCCTATGGTATTTCATTTGTGAAAAAAGAGATGTTAAATCCTCTTTAAAAAAAAAAAAAAAAAAAAAAAAAAAAAAAAAAAAAATATAAAAAACTCTTAAAAAAAAAAAAAAAAAAAAAAAAACAATTAAGAAAATCAATGGCGTTAACAAATCTTAGGTACATTTATATAAGTATATCCACGAATATCGAAACCCCATCATTTTATACACTTGAAAATTAAATTTTGACAAATGAAAATGGGTTAATATTTTCTTTTAAAAAAAAAAAAAAGAAAATATATTTTTGTTGTTACATCGCCAAACGTAAAGAAGTGTGTATTTTTTATCAGATCAACAATTTAATTATTTTAAAAGACAGTCAAATCTGAAATAGGCGTGAAAAACAGTTGCGAGATTCTTCTTAGATAAAAGAATCCTTTGTTTTACGATTTTCTGATAATGTGTAATTTAAAAAAAGGCAAACATGTGTTTAAATTTTTGATGAAGATATTAGTATATCGAATTCCTGTAATACAAAATATATTTATATCATATATGGAATTCATGTTGTAAATTTAAGATTAGGTTTTTAACAAATTTTGAGAGAAAAAATGTTGTAATTCAAGGTCGCGAAAGGGGTTAATCTGAAGTATTTCTCTAGCGTAGTAATAATCCCTCAATTAACTTCTTTAGTGACAAAAGTGATATAATTAGTGAAAATTTAGACTGGGTAATTTAAGGTCATGTTTAGAGGGGGGAAAGTAGTTTAGGAGCATGACAGGGTGTAGGGTACGCGAATCATATATAGCAGATAAAAACTTGATGATGTTAGAAACGTAAATATCAGTACATTTTAAAAGTTATGAATTGGGATGAGTTTTTGCAATAGCAGTTAGAAATTATCGCAAAGGACTGACCATTATTATCCCGATAACATCGGGTCATTTATTCTAGTAATAAAATAGTATAACAAGGCATGTGTGGAAGTCGAATCAAAAGATGGCACAATATGATGTGAAAATTTCGGCTAAGAGCCTTCCACAGCAAAAAGGACAAATGAAAATACGACAAGAAACAAAACTATTAAATGATATACTGCTAATCAAATTCTAAAAAGAGCAATTAACAGCAAGCTTGGGAGAAGCACACACAAGTAGTAGCAGTCAAGTGTCAGGGAATAAAAGATAACTGCTTCATTTATTATCAAGTGACATACACGTGGTTTCTTTTTGATCAAATGATTTCCCTTACATTTCATGACATGAAATCGGTCGGAAAAAGACGCTACTATTTTACACAAAAGATTTTGAAAGATACTTTATATACTACCTTTTATACCATGTACACTACATTTTATACTATACATACTACATTGTGTACCTTAAATACTTCATTTTATATGCTACATACTACATTTCAACTATGTATACTACAATTTATACTATACGCACTACATTTTAAACTGTATTATATACTACATTGTATACTATGTACACTACAATTTATACTATACATACTACATTTTATAGCATACATACTACATTTTGTACTATACTTACTACATTTTATACAATAATTAATAAATTTATGCTATACATGCTACATTTTGACCTGTATTATATACTACATTTTATACTATTATACTACATTTTATACTATGTATGCTAGATTTTATACTATACATACTACATTTTGTACTATACATACTACATTTTATACAATAATTAATACATTTATACTATACATGCTTCATTTTATACTCTACCTACTACATTTTACACTACTTACCTAAAATGATTACAAGTAAAATAAATAAATGTTTTAGTTAACTTACCAAGAAAAAGCACTTGATAGTGTAACATTGTTACAGCCTTTTGGTCCACTATACGTATACAAGATACTGTGATGTATTTGGCGTACTCTTCTCGTCTATGTTTCACTCGCTGTTATGAACTATGTCACGTGAACATTGAAAGATAAGGACAACGCCAGGTGGTCACCTGTATCTGAGGAACATTGGAATACTAAGCGACTCAAAACACACGGGGTAATGAAAGATTTGGTGTTATAATTTCTTTTTATAAAACTCACAGAATAGGGGAAAACATGAAAGAAGATGAAACAAACCGACGAACGTGTCGACAAAAGCCTTCTTCAGCGATCAGAAAACAGTACCAAAGAAACCCTAAGACAATATAAATAGGAAAATGGACTTATCTAGAGATGATAAAGTTACTAGTTTTTCTCTGGGACTTCACACAGCATACTATACGATCTTTTTAATCTGTATGAGCTGAATTTAATACCTTTTATCACCTTCAGTAAATGTGCTGCCTACTTTAGTCACATTCTGTATATGTGCTGCCTACTTTAGTCACATTCCGTATGAGCTGTCTACTTTAGTCACATTCTGTATATGAGCTGTCTACTTTAGTCACATTCTGTATATGTGCTGTCTACTTTAGTCACATTCTGTATATGTGCTGTCTACTTTAGTCACATTCTGTATATGTGCTGTCTACTTTAGTCACATTCTGTATGTGCTGCCTACTTTAGTCACATTCTGTATATGTGCTGTCTACTTTAGTCACATTCCGTATGAGCTGTCTACTTTAGTCACATTCTGTATATGTGCTGTCTACTTTAGTCACATTCCGTATATGTGCTGTCTATTTTAGTCACATTCAGTATGAGCTGTCTACTTTAGTCACATTCAGTATATGTGCTGTCTATTTTAGTCACATTCAGTATGAGCTGTCTACTTTAGTCACATTCCGTATGAGCTGTCTACTTTAGTCACATTCTGTATATGTGCTGCCTACTTTAGTCACATTCCGTATATGTGCTGCCTACTTTAGTCACATTCTGTATATGTGCTGCCTACTTTAGTCACATTCCGTATATGTGCTGCCTACTTTAGTCACATTCTGTGTATGTGCTGTCTACTCTAGTCACATTCAGTATGAGCTGTCTACTTTAGTCACATTCTGTGTATTTGCTGCCTACTTTAGTCACATTCAGTATGAGCTGTCTACTTTAGTCACATTCAGTATATGTGCTGTCTATTTTAGTCACATTCAGTATGAGCTGTCTACTTTAGTCACATTCAGTATATGTGCTGCCTACTTTAGTCACATTCAGTATATGAGCTGCCTACTTTAGTCACATTCAGTATATGAGCTGCCTACTTTAGTCACATTCAGTGTATGAGCTGCCTACTTTAGTCACCTTCAGTATATGAGCTGCCTACTTTAGTCACATTCAGTATATGAGCTGCCTACTTTAGTCACATTCAGTGTATGAGCTGTCTACTTTAGTCACATTCAGTATATGAGCTGCCTACTTTAGTCACATTCCGTATATGAGCTGCCTACTTTAGTCACATTCAGTGTATGAGCTGTCTACTTTAGTCACATTCAGTATATAAGCTGCCTACTTTAGTCACATTCAGTGTATGAGCTGTCTACTTTAGTCACATTCAGTATATGAGCTGCCTACTTTAGTCACATTCAGTGTATGAGCTGCCTACTTTAGTCACATTCCGTATATGAGCTGCCTACTTTAGTCACATTCAGTGTATGAGCTGTCTACTTTAGTCACATTCAGTATATGAGCTGCCTACTTTAGTCACATTCAGTGTATGAGCTGTCTACTTTAGTCACATTCAGTATATGAGCTGCCTACTTTAGTCACATTCAGTATATGAGCTGCCTACTTTAGTCACATTCAGTATGAGCTGTCTACTTTAGTCACATTCTGTGTATTTGCTGCCTACTTTAGTCACATTCAGTATGAGCTGTCTACTTTAGTCACATTCAGTATATGTGCTGTCTATTTTAGTCACATTCAGTATGAGCTGTCTACTTTAGTCACATTCAGTATATGTGCTGCCTACTGTAGTCACATTCTGTATATGAGCTGTCTACTTTAGTCACATTCAGTATATGTGTTGCCTACTTTAGTCACATTCAGTATATGTGCTGTCTACTCTTGTCACATTCAGTATATGTGCTGCCTACTCTAGTCACATTCAGTATATGTGCTGTCTACTCTAGTCACATTCAGTATATGTGCTGCCTACTCTAGTCCCATTCAGTATATGAGCTGCCTACTTTAGTCACATTCAGTGTATGAGCTGCCTACTTTAGTCACCTTCAGTATATGAGCTGCCTACTTTAGTCACATTCAGTATATGAGCTGCCTACTTTAGTCACATTCAGTATATGTGCTGCCTACTTTAGTCACATTCTGTATATGTGCTGCCTACTTTAGTCACATTCCGTATATGTGCTGCCTACTTTAGTCACATTCTGTGTATGTGCTGTCTACTCTAGTCACATTCAGTATGAGCTGTCTACTTTAGTCACATTCTGTGTATTTGCTGCCTACTTTAGTCACATTCAGTATGAGCTGTCTACTTTAGTCACATTCAGTATATGTGCTGTCTATTTTAGTCACATTCAGTATGAGCTGTCTACTTTAGTCACATTCAGTATATGTGCTGCCTACTTTAGTCACATTCAGTATATGTGCTGCCTACTGTAGTCACATTCAGTATATGAGCTGTCTACTCTTGTCACATTCAGTATATGTGTTGCCTACTTTAGTCACATTCAGTATATGTGCTGTCTACTCTTGTCACATTCAGTATATGTGCTGCCTACTCTAGTCACATTCAGTATATGTGCTGTCTACTCTAGTCACATTCAGTATATGTGCTGCCTACTCTAGTCCCATTCAGTATATGAGCTGCCTACTTTAGTCACATTCTGTGTATGTGCTGTCTACTTTAGTCACATTCAGTATATGAGCTGCCTACTTTAGTCACATTCAGTGTATGAGCTGCCTACTTTAGTCACCTTCAGTATATGAGCTGCCTACTTTAGTCACATTCAGTATATGAGCTGCCTACTTTAGTCACATTCAGTGTATGAGCTGTCTACTTTAGTCACATTCAGTATATGAGCTGCCTACTTTAGTCACATTCCGTATATGAGCTGCCTACTTTAGTCACATTCAGTGTATGAGCTGTCTACTTTAGTCACATTCAGTATATAAGCTGCCTACTTTAGTCACATTCAGTGTATGAGCTGTCTACTTTAGTCACATTCAGTATATGAGCTGCCTACTTTAGTCACATTCAGTGTATGAGCTGCCTACTTTAGTCACATTCCGTATATGAGCTGCCTACTTTAGTCACATTCAGTGTATGAGCTGTCTACTTTAGTCACATTCAGTATATGAGCTGCCTACTTTAGTCACATTCAGTGTATGAGCTGTCTACTTTAGTCACATTCAGTATATGAGCTGCCTACTTTAGTCACATTCAGTATATGAGCTGCCTACTTTAGTCACATTCAGTATATGAGCTGCCTACTTTAGTCACATTCAGTGTATGAGCTGTCTACTTTAGTCACATTCAGTATATGAGCTGCCTACTTTAGTCACATTCAGTATATGAGCTGCCTACTTTAGTCACATTCAGTATATGAGCTGCCTACTTTAGTCACATTCAGTGTATGAGCTGTCTACTTTAGTCACATTCAGTATATAAGCTGCCTACTTTAGTCACTTTCAGCATATGTGCTGCATTCTTTAGTCACATTCAGTGTATGAGCTGCCTACTTTAGTCACATTCAGTATATGAGCTGCCTACTTTAGTCACATTCAGTATATGAGCTGCCTACTTTAGTCACATTCAGTATATGAGCTGTCTACTTTAGTCACATTCAGTATATAAGCTGCCTACTTTAGTCACTTTCAGCATATGTGCTGCATTCTTTAGTCACATTCAGTATATGAGCTGTCTACTTTAGTCACATTCAGTATATGAGCTGCCTACTTTAGTCACATTCGGTATATGTGCTGCATACTTTAGTCACATTTAGCAGACGGATTTAACAATGCATTATGTAGGCATTTCTTCTTCTTCTATATCTTAAGGGCCCACGATCAATTTATTGATCATTTTGGCTCCTATTAAAATTAATTTTAAAAAATTGACCCCTTCCCCCATCTTTTAGAATTTCCCTTTCTTAAATACAGTTATCGTTCTTCTTCACCTCTGGAATTTTTCAGATTTTGTTAACTGCATCCAGTCAGCTGACTTATATTATCCACTGCCCTCAAAACTAAAAATCGTGTAAGGTTTGAACAGTAAGTGCTGGTGGCTGATTAGAAAATTATGTGAAAGAAAAAAAAATATCTCATTTTAAAACCATGGACGTTGATAGGAATTCTGTGACTAGGTTATTAAAGAAGACACACACACTTTTTTTCAGCACAATCTCTCCGTGGATCGTGAGGCGACAACAATGGCTTGTACAAAATGGTGCATTGGGGTCCTTGTCTTGATGTGTGCACTCGCCGAGTGCCGCTTCAACAAGAAGAAGTTCAGTAAAACTGCCCGAAGTCTTGAGGACCAAAAAGATCACAGGAGACAAGGTAATTCTCTACCTGGAATTACTGTCTTGTTAAAAAAAAAAATAATATATAAAGATATATATATATATATATATATATATATATATATATATATTTAAAAAAGAGAACAGGAGACAAAGTAATTCTCTACCTGTAATTACTGTCTTGTTAAAAAAAAAAATAATATATATAGATATATATATATATATATATATATATATATATATTTATTATGTTAGATTCTCACACTAATCGATTGCTATCTAACAATCGTATGATTTATTTGGATTTAAATGTTAGTAGAATACTTAGAAGCACTACTCTTTAAGAACAAGTTTCTCCTGAATACAAGAGATGGGCGCGGTGTATTTCTTGGATCTGTATTAGCCTCCGACTACGAGGATGGAACTGTTTCTGAGAAATGCTTTCAAAGAGGTCAGAGCTTTGTCAAACTGCATGGTATCTGGACCATGATGGGGTAATGGGGATGGTAGAGGGAGCTAGGATTGGATGGGAATAAACGTGTTTTTTTATGGGGATTGGATGGAGAAAGAGGGTTTATGATGGGGATGTGGGGCTTAGCATGGATGCGGATGGGAGATGGGGGAATCTTGTAAAATGTCTAACAATATGTATTTCCTGTTAACTCCCCCAGCTACATGTGGCCCTGACCAGTTCCACTGTAATGATGGCGAGTGCGTGTCCATAGACTGGTACTGCGACACGGACAGGGATTGCAATGATGGCACCGATGAACTCAACTGTCGTAAGCTCTTAGAGTTTCTATGTTCAAAACATTCAACTGTCGTAAGCTCTTAGAGTTTCTATGTTCAAAACATTCAACTGTCGTAAGCTCTTAGAGTTTCTATGCTCAAAACATTCAACTGTCGTAAGCTCTTAGAGTTTCTATGTTCAAAACATTCCACTGTCGTAAGCTCTTAGAGTTTCTATGTTCCAAACATTCACCCCGCCTGGTATGGCAATAAACTTCTGGTTTACCTGACGTCATCTGAAATAGTAAAACACGAAATATGAAATATGGATTAGATATCACATACCACCCTTATGAATACATCATGATATGTAAATACGGAGCGAATTCCTACAGCTAAATACGTTTACATGTTTGACACAGTCAGAGGGTCAATTCTAAATTTATGAATTTCTGAAATAGCCAACTTTACGAACTTAACGTCTTTAAACATAAGAAGATTTTAAATTACTTCAACAGTTATTTAAAGGCATTTACAAGAGATTGAATTTAAGCTGGACAAAAATACAGATCGATAAATCATAATAAAATGTAAACAAAACAAACGATGGCCACACACTTATAGAAATGAAGCATGACAACGTCTGTAAGCTACGAGATGGTAATACAATTTGAATAAATAAGATGTTAAAAGAACAGGTTCTCTCACGCAATCAAGATTTTTTAAAAATTAACAATGTGTACCCTCATATTTATCTAGATGACATCAGTATAGGGGAGCCAACGGGCTCATAATGTTATATTGAAGGTCTCTCTCATCATTTATACATGTCATTTCATTGTACCATGCAGTGATTATTTTACTGTATGATTGTAGTTAACGATAGAATATTTCCTAACACTACCTTCACCCTCCAGCCACCGACTGTTCAGGAGCACATCAGTTCAGATGTAACAATAACCGTTGTATAACGAGAGAGTTCGTCTGTGATGGACAGGACGACTGCTCGGATAACTCTGACGAGCTTGACTGTGGTAAGTGCCCTTGGATAAATCTCTTGGCAGCCTTGGTAAGTGCCCTTGGCTTAATTTCTTGGAAGTCTTGTTTAGTGCCCATGACTTAATATCTTAGTGGACTTTGTCAATGCCATTGACTTAAGATCTTGATGAACTAGGCAAGTGCCCTTTAAGTAATCTCCTGGTGGACTTGAAGTTCCATAATTCTCAGCAGAGTGTTTACACAGACAAAGACGTGAACGCGATTTCTGGGCCTTATTATTATAGTAAGCACCGGAAGTGACGCAATGACGTAATGTTTACTCATTTCAGACTTCATTCGTTAGCTTACATACTCCCATCAAATCTTTCACCCGCAGTTTCAATATTGGAACAGGTCAGACCGGTCTTTCAATGAGAGGTTTTTGTATTTGTTCTCTTATTGCACACTCATTGCGAAAATCTTTGACTGCTTTTTAAATTTTTTTTTAAATAGAGAGGGTTAATTGCACTGAAGATCAGGTGCCCTGTGACGTCAACAAGTGCATCCCTGAGATATGGGTGTGTGATGGCGACAACGATTGTGGCACTGGCTGGGACGAGTCCAACTGCAGTAAGTATAGACACCCGTGTTGTGGGTTGGCCCTCCCGGGGGGGGGGGGAGTGGCAGTGTTGGGCTTTTCCCACTGACAGAGAAGGGCTTTGGAAAATCTGGGCCAAATGTGAATGCCCCATGGTGCAGCAAGTCTATGATGGTATGTAGGCTGGGGTCTGGTAACATTGAGACACGTCTAAGCTACTGAACCATTCCTCTGTGGGTCATGGCGTGGGACCAGGTTGCGTCCTGGCACTACCACGTTTCAGCTTGATCTTCTTCGCCATGGCGGCTGAAGCTTTCAAAGAGGGGAAACGTTGGGAAGGGCATCAGACACCGACATGACTCAACCTTCAAGGGCCACATACTAATTCCAAGGTCCTTTGCAGGCATGTGTTCTGCTACAAATATTAATTGTACCTGCCCAGTTAGTGCCTGCACAGTTCGTGTCTTAATTTTACCTGGATTCTTTAACAAGTATTGGAATTCTTTTTTGTTTATTAGCTTTTTTTGTGCGTAAAAGGTACTTATAGGTAATGTCTTACAGCTACAGGATCCTGTAGAGACCATCAGTTCGCCTGTGCTGACGGGACCAGGTGTATTAACGGGGCCTGGCGATGTGATGGGGGAGCTGACTGTGATGACCGCAGTGATGAATTGGACTGTGGTAAGTTGTTGGGGGGGGGAGGCACAGCGCCTCGAGGATAAGAATATTAGCATGAACTACTGATGCAATGGAAGATTCGAGAATAGGGGGGGGGGGGGGGCACAGCGCCTCGAGGATAAGAATATTAGCATGAACTACTGATGCAATGGAAGATTCGAGAATCATAACTGATTTATTGAGATCAATATTTCATAATTAAATCTTTTTTTTTTTCATGTGTGAGATTAACTTTGTACAAGAGATTCTCACTCGTAATTCTTGTCACCATTGATTAGAAAAGAGCCGGCTTTAGGTAATTTGGGGGGGGGGCCCGGTCAGCCCAACGAACAAAGTATGGCATATATTAAATAAAAACCATGGCAAGGGTAAACCAGGCAATAATATGCGAATGTTCTTAGTCCCGGGGCTCAGGGGCGCCTTTCCCTTCATGGCTTCGGTTACAGAGACAAGCTTTTCCTGTGAAAAATACGCCCTGCAATGAAGTATCGCGTCTGATCTCTACATGCTATACTTCTATTTTGTCTGGTCAGTGTGCGACAACACCACTCACTTCCACTGCCCCAATGAACGCTGTATCCCCATCAACTGGGTGTGCGACCACGACAACGACTGTGGTGACGCCGCTGATGAGATTGGATGTCGTAAGTTTAAGTCAAACTTTTTATTTGATCCATAAGGTTACAATGTCTTGATGTGTCTTAGGGGTCTTACAGTACTTACATAGGGTTACAATGTCTTGATGTGTCTTAGGGGTCTTACAGTACCTACATAGGGTTACAATGTCTTGATGTGTCTTAGGGGTCTTACAGTACTTAAAGTAACTGCTTTTGTTAACATTTCAACTGGAAAATAAGTCTTTCTTTATATCAGGACATTTGAATAAGTTAGAAACCAGTATTTATGCTGTTATTTATGTTTTTTATGATTTCACGTATACTCGCATCTGTGTCTTATTTATACTTTAAAATATGTTGTATTTATGTGCTCGATGTAGAATGACTGTAAAAATTGAACATATTACTCAGTTCTCTTTTGTCTCTTTTGCCCAGCCTCGCCTCTCCTATACACTACCTAAAGCTCAGTCTATGTGTTGTGTCTGTACTATATTTTGTTCCTTTGTAACAAGAAAACTAAACAATGGATCACAATAGATTTTGACAAGTTCATACCGCCCTGACCTATACGTGTTTCCAGGAATCTTTGGCTAAATTGCATTCCCCCAAAAGCTTTAAATTAAAAAAAAAAAAGTAAAATGCTTATAGAAAAGAATAACACAATATTATTCTAAAACGGCTTTAAGACTCTGGGACGTTCAAGATAAGTTATTCTAAAAGGGCTTTAAGACTCTGGGACGTTCAAGATAAGTTATTCTAAAAGGGCTTTAAGACTCTGGGACGTTCAAGATACGTTTTTTGAGGTGTACGCATTTTGAAACTTTAAAAAAAAAAAGACTTTTAATTTTTTTTTAAAAGTGATGATGATATTTAAATTATGTCACATTAAATATTAACTGATACAGGTTAGGCCCTAAATTAAATAGTTACAAGAATTTCTATAATTCTTGATTCTTAAAATAGGAACATTTAAATAAAAATGTGATTGGAACGTGAGCGAAGTGATTTTGTGAGGTCCCCACCCTTACGTGTACGCTGATAACATTTTGGAAGATATTTCTGAAAAAAGAAACCCGAAGAACGCCGGGTAGACCCCCAGTGCATGATACCCTCATACAGTGGCCCTTGCAACCAGTGAAATAGCCTCATTAACACAAGGCACAGTAACATTGCAAATCCCCTTTACATGCCTAGGAGCCAGAATGATCAATAAATTGATTGTGGGCCCTTAAGCTATAGAAGAAGAAGTAGTGTTTTAACATGTTCTAACTTTTTATTGAGGTGAACAGCCTGGCACGTCTCCTACTGCACTGGGATCGTTGCCAGATTTATTACTCATTATTTTTCTTTAGCTGAGGGTGTAATAAACGATATTTTTTTTTATTTTTGTTAAATTGGCTATTGCAACTGTATTAACATTTAAGATTTAATTGGCTATTGCAACTGTATTGACATTTAAGATTTAATTGGCTATTGCAACTGTATTGACATTTAAGATTTAATTGGCTATTGCAACTGTATTGACATTTAAGATTTAATTGGCTATTGCAACTGTATTGACATTTAAGATTTAATTGGCTATTGCAACTGTATTGACATTTAAGATTTAATTGGCTATTGCAACTGTATTGACATTTAAGATTTAATTGGCTATTGCAACTGTATTGACATTTAAGATTTAATTGGCTATTGCAACTGTATTGACATTTAAGATTTAATTGGCTATTGCAACTGTATTGACATTTAAGATTTAATTGGCTATTGCAACTGTATTGACATTTAAGATTTAATTGGCTATTGCAACTGTATTGACATTTAAGATTTAATTGGCTATTGCAACTGTATTGACATTTAAGATTTAATTGGCTATTGCAACTGTATTGACATTTAAGATTTAATTGGCTATTGCAACTGTATTGACATTTAAGATTTAATTGGCTATTGCAACTGTATTGACATTTAAGATTTAATTGGCTATTGCAACTGTATTGACATTTAAGATTTAATTGGCTATTGCAACTGTATTGACATTTAAGATTTAATTGGCTATTGCAACTGTATTGACATTTAAGATTTAATTGGCTATTGCAACTGTATTGACATTTAAGATTTAATTGGCTATTGCAACTGTATTGACATTTAAGATTTAATTGGCTATTGCAACTGTATTGACATTTAAGATTTAATTGGCTATTGCAACTGTATTGACATTTAAGATTTAATTGACTATTGCAACTGTATTGACATTAAAGATTTAATTGGCTATTGCAACTGTATTGACATTTAAGATTTAATTGGCTATTGCAACTGTATTGACATTTAAGATTTAATTGGCTATTGCAACTGTATTGACATTTAAGATTTAATTGGCTATTGCAACTGTATTGACATTTAAGATTTAATTGGCTATTGCAACTGTATTGACATTTAAGATTTAATTGGCTATTGCAACTGTATTGACATTTAAGATTTAATTGGCTATTGCAACTGTATTGACATTTAAAATTTAATTGGCTATTGCAACTGTATTGACATTTAAGATTTAATTGGCTATTGCAACTGCATTGACATTTAAGATTTAATTGGCTATTGCAACTGTATTGACATTTAAGATTTAATTGGCTATTGCAACTGTATTGACATTTAAGATTTAATTGGCTATTGCAACTGTATTGACATTTAAGATTTAATTGGCTATTGCAACTGTATTGACATTTAAGATTTAATTGGCTATTGCAACTGTATTGACATTTAAGATTTAATTGGCTATTGCAACTGTATTGACATTTAAGATTTAATTGGCTATTGCAACTGTATTGACATTTAAGATTTAATTGGCTATTGCAACTGTATTGACATTTAAGATTTAATTGGCTATTGCAACTGTATTGACATTTAAGATTTAATTGGCTATTGCAACTGTATTGACATTTAAGATTTAATTGGCTATTGCAACTGTATTGACATTTAAGATTTAATTGGCTATTGCAACTGTATTGACATTTAAGATTTAATTGGCTATTGCAACTGTATTGACATTTAAGATTTAATTGGCTATTGCAACTGTATTGACATTTAAGATTTAATTGGCTATTGCAACTGTATTGACATTTAAGATTTAATTGGCTATTGCAACTGTATTGACATTTAAGATTTAATTGGCTATTGCAACTGTATTGACATTTAAGATTTAATTGGCTATTGCAACTGTATTGACATTTAAGATTTAATTGGCTATTGCAACTGTATTGACATTTAAGATTTAATTGGCTATTGCAACTGTATTGACATTTAAGATTTAATTGGCTATTGCAACTGTATTGACATTTAAGATTTAATTGGCTATTGCAACTGTATTGACATTTAAGATTTAATTGGCTATTGCAACTGTATTGACATTTAAGATTTAATTGGCTATTGCAACTGTATTGACATTTAAGATTTAATTGGCTATTGCAACTGTATTGACATTTAAGATTTAATTGGCTATTGCAACTGTATTGACATTTAAGATTTAATTGGCTATTGCAACTGTATTGACATTTAAGATTTAATTGGCTATTGCAACTGTATTGACATTTAAGATTTAATTGGCTATTGCAACTGTATTGACATTTAAGATTTAATTGGCTATTGCAACTGTATTGACATTTAAGATTTAATTGGCTATTGCAACTGTATTGACATTTAAGATTTAATTGGCTATTGCAACTGTATTGACATTTAAGATTTAATTGGCTATTGCAACTGTATTGACATTGAAAGCTAGTTGATTATTATTTATTTGATAGTTTGAAAAATAATGAAAGGTTTTAAAATATATTTGTATCTTAAGTTTTTGTATCAAAGAAGTGTAGGAAAGAAACTCCTAAGACATGGTGAGTGTCTTTTTTTGTATGCACACAAAAATATCGTTTTTTGAAACGTGGCTTTGAAATGAAAATGAAACAAGAACGCTTTCTTTGTATCTTTTGTTTCTTGGATCATTTTTGCTGACCGTCAACGTAAGGCCCACGGTTCGATTCTGATCATCGAACCAACACTGTCCTAAACTACACTTCACATTCATGTATATTTTCCCAGTCACACTTCGCCTTTATTTCCTTGTTGAGAAGAACATTTTATTATTGTTTCCTCATTACCAGCCACATTTCACTCTTATTTCGTAATTACCAGCCACATTTTACTCTCGTTCCCTCATTACCAGCAACATTTTACTCTCGTTACCTCATTACCAGCCACATTTCATTCTTGTTTCCTCATTACCAGCACCATTAGACCCCAGTATATGCCGTGACATATTTCCAAGCCGGGACTGCGCCTTGTTGAATGAGTCGACCATTCCCATCTGCCATGACCCCATTGACGGACACAAGTATTGCCGGAGATATTGTGGACTTTGTGAACCCGAGGTCACTCAACCTTAAGGCCATCATGACTCTGTAAATTCACCATCTAAACATCTTTGAACAGTTGAACGTTAGACCTGATGGACCTTTTTGTCTTGTGTTGCCATGTTTAAATGAATGAAATGACTACTCAAAGGACTTAAAGGATTGTGTAACAAGTTTTGTGATCATAAAAATGCTGTTCTTATGTACGGGCGTTTGTTGAACTAATTTCTTCAAAGTAAGCATGAGGAAAGTTCTACTTGAACTAAGTATGTGAACAACTTCCACACTTTCAGGTCACATGGATTTGGTATAACTTCCAATCATTCAAGGGAACTGGGATTTGGTACAACTTCCACTCATTAGAGGGAACTGGGATTTGGTATAACTTCCAATCATTCAAAGGAACTGGTATTTGGTATAACTTCCAATCATTCAAGGGAACTGGGATTTGGTATAACTTCCACTCATTCAAGGGAACTGGGATTTGGTATAACTTTCACTAATTCAAAGGAACTGGTATTTTGTATAACTTCCACTCATTCAAGGCAACTGGTATTTGGTATAACTTCCACTCATTCAAGGGAACTGGGATTTAGTATAACTTCCACTCATTCAAAGGAACTGGTATTTGGTATAACTTCCACTCATTCAAAGGAACTGGTATTTGGTATAACGTCCACTCATTAAGAGGAACTGGGATTTGGTATAACTTCAACTCATTAAGGGGAACTGGTATTTGGTGTAACTTCCACTCATTCAAAGGAACTGGTATTTGGTATAACTTCCAGTCATTAAGGGGAACTGGGATTCGGTATAACTTTCAC
The DNA here is from genome assembly GCA_964033795.1 of Lymnaea stagnalis. Classification (NCBI taxonomy): domain Eukaryota; kingdom Metazoa; phylum Mollusca; class Gastropoda; family Lymnaeidae; genus Lymnaea; species Lymnaea stagnalis. Next base: position 2,620,666 of record CAXITT010000011.1, read on the forward strand.
TCATTAAGGGGAACTGGGATTTGAAATAACTTCAACACATTGATGCGTGTTTTTCAAATAAACTTTATCATTATCATTATTTTTATTTGAAAGGGGAACTAGGACTCTATGTACGGCTTAAACTTGTGGGCATTTGATAGCTATTAAATCTTGACTTATCTTTCTTTCATCTTTTCAAATCATATATAAAACTGGTTAAAATGTAATAATCCTTGTTAGATCTTAAAAATTTGATTTCTATTATGAGAAATGAACACAAGAGATGATCTCTGGACAGGGGTGGACTGGGTCACCGGGACACCGGGAAGATTCCCGGTGGGATGCTAGGACCGGTGATATAATCAAAATAAAAGTCATGAAAATATGGCCGCTTTTTTTTTTCCCGGGCCGCTTGAACTCCCTAGTCCACCCCTGGAGGGCCGCTTGAACTCCCCAGTCCACCCCTGGCGGGCCGCTTGAACTCCCCAGTCCACCCCCGGCGGGCCCCTTGAACTCCCCAGTCCACCCCTGG
>CAXITT010000011.1:2621455-2638638 GCA_964033795.1 Lymnaea stagnalis
CCCCGGCGGGCCGCTTGAACTCCCCCGGCCACCCCTGGAGGGCCGCTTGAACTCCCCAGTCCACCCCTGGAGGGCCGCTTGAACTCCCCAGTCCACCCCTGGAGGGCCGCTTGAACTCCCCAGTCCACCCCTGGAGGGCCGCTTAAACTCCCCATTCCACCCCTGTCTCTGGAACAACTACAAGTACTGGGATAATTTTGTTACAATAAACATTTGAACGCATTGAGATTCTATTCTAAGATAAATGTTAACACCGCGTAACTCGAGTAATAAAAACTTCGAACAATCGATTATTCAATAAAATAAAATTAAAGTTTTGCGTAAACAGCTATCAACATCAAGGTTCAGGTCATTGAATGATCACAAAATGGGCCCCATTGACTTGAGCACACATTTTAGACTAATGGCTTGAACTCCTTTGGTGATTTAGTTCAGAACACAAATTTATAACAGTGGATTGAATTTCTTATGGGATTCAGCTGATAATTTACACTTAAGCCATCCCTACCCACCCCGAAGGAATGGATTTCTCAAATGCTGGTGACATGTCAAGGAAACGAATGCTACAGAAATGAATTCTAAGGAAAGGAATGCTTAGGAAAAGAATGCTAAGCAAAACCCAAATGAATAGAATGTCTGATATTGTTTGTGCATTGCAGCATTCAGCTAGCTCGTCAAAGATTAGCATAATCTGTAACCGTGGTCCTTAGAGTTAAGCTGTTTTTTTTATGTAGGACGAGTAAAGAACATCAGGGGAAGCAATAAGAATTAAGAGGTGCTGTGATGGGCAACGTAAGTGGTGGACACGTCTACTAGAAACTCAATGTCCAGCAGCACGGTGGGGTAAAATTAATGGTTGCCAACCCTCCTTCGATGTGAGATGGCGGGTAAGTGTGGTTTGGCGTGCCACACAACACACACAAACTAAGCAAATAAAAACAGTTGTTGATGTGACAGATGTGACAGATGTGACAGATGTGACAGATGTGACAGATGTGACAGATGTGACAGATGTGACAGATGTGACAGATTGACTTTTTTTTTTTTTTTGGGGGGGGGGGGTTTTTGGAGCTAATCTTTTTGGAAGGGAAAAAGAATTAAGTCCTTTTGGGAGTGAAATAAGCAAGCCATTTTGGGAGTGAAATAAGCAAGTTATTTTGGGAGTGAAATAAGCAAGTCACATTGGGATCGAAATTAGCAAGTCATTTTGGGAGAGAAATAAGCAAGTCATTTTGGGAGTGAAATAAGCAAGTCATTTTAGGAGTAAAATAAGCAAGCCATTTTGGGAGTGAAATAAGCAAGTCATTTTGGGAGTGAAATAAGCAATGGCGTAAGTACGACCTATTGCTGGGTGGTTATTGAAATGGCGTAAGTACCACTTATCGCTGGGTGGTTATTGAAATGGCGTAAGTACGACTTATCGCTGGGTGGTTATTGAAATGTCGAAAGTACGACTTATTGCTGGGTGGTTATTGAAATGGCGTAAGTACGACTTATCGCTGGGTGGTTATTGAAATGTTGAAAGTACGACTTATCGCTGGGTGGTTATTGAAATGTCGTAAGGACGACTTATAGTTAAGTGGTTATTGAAATGTCGTAAGGACGACTTATAGTTAAGTGGTTATTGAAATGTCGTAAGGACGACTTATAGTTAAGTGGTTATTGAAATGTCGTAAGTACCGCTAACTGTCGGGTGGCATTTGAAAACAATTTAAGGACCAGGTCCTTCCCTCACTTTTAAGACCCTTCTTGCGATTGTTTTGGTCCTCTCTATAAACTTGATTAGCAGAATGTGAAAGATCCATCAAACTCGTAATGCAATCAAGTTTCAAGTCGCCAAGTCATCTAAATTTGACTGTCCCCTTAAGTCATCTAAATTTGGCTGTCCCCTTAAGTCATCTAAATTTGGCTGTCCCCTTAAGACATCTAAATTTGACTGTCCCCTTAAGTCATCTAAATTTGACTGTCCCCTTAAGTCATCTAAATTTGGCTGTCCCCTTAAGACATCTAAATTTGGCTGTCCCCTTAAGACATCTAAATTTGACTGTCCCCTTAAGTCATCTAAATTTGACCGTCCCCTTAAGTCATCAAAATTTGACCGTCCCTCTCTTTAACCATGGAAAAACATTTGTTAATTATTTTTGAATCAGTGGAAAGAAAAATAATTGTAATTTTGGAATGTCATGAGGGTGACGTTAACGAAGGCGTCAAGACCAAAACTTCTGTGGCAATCCACTGACCTAAATAGAAGCCTACATGGATATGCAAGCTGGTAAACAAGAAAAAACAACGAAATGTGAGCTTGGAAAACTTTTGGTTTTGATGGTTGCATTGTGTTTGTTATCGCTTCTCATTAACCTCAGCTAGAACGATTACAACAACGACCAGTATTTCTGCTTATGTTTCTCTATAATTTGGGGACCCGAAACATGTATTGTATTTTAAAGATGGCATAACTTATAAATAGAATTATGTTTTTCATCACGTGACAGCCTCTTGAAGTTTCATTTACAGAAAACGCGTTTCATTTATTTTCATGACCATAAAAAACTCATCTACAATGACGTCATTGAAAAACTCTGGCAGTGTATGACATTTTGTAATTGTGTGTGTGTGTAGATAAACTGAATTGTACGGAAGAAGAGGTACACTGTGACGTCAACAAGTGCATCCCTCAACTGTGGGTGTGTGATGGTGACAACAATTGTGGGACTAGGTGGGACGAGTCCAACTGCAGTAAGTATAGCAGGCTAGAAACAATACCACCACAATTATGTTAAGACATTGTTACTATAACACTACTGCCTTGAGCTGCCTGTAAGACACTGTCACTATAACACCACTGCCTTAAGCTGCATGTAAGACACTGTAACTATAATACCACTGTCTTAAGCTGCAGGTCAGACACTGTCACCATAACACCACTGTCTTAAACTGCCTGTAAGACCTTGTCACCATAACACCACTGTCTTAAGCTGCAGGTCAGACACTGTCACCGTAACACCACTGTCTTAATCTGCCTGTAAGACACTGTAACTATAACACCACTGTCTTAAGCTGCAGGTCAGACACTGTCACTAAAACACCACTGCCTTAAGCTGCCTGTAAGAACCTGTCACCATAAAACCACTGTCTTAAGCTGCCTGTAAGACACTGCCACTATAACATCACTGTCTTAATCTGCCTGTAAGACACTGTAACTATAACACCACTGTCTTAAGCTGCAGGTCAGACACTGTCACTAAAACACCACTGTCTTAAGCTGCAGGTCAGAAACTGTCACCATAACACCACTGTCTTAAACTGCCTGTAAGACCTTGTCACCATAACACCACTGTCTTAAGCTGCAGGTCAGACACTGTAACCGTAACACCACTGTCTTAATCTCCCTGTAAGACACTGTAACTATAACACCACTGTCTTAAGCTGCAGGTCAGACACTGTCACTAAAACACCACTGTCTTAAGCTGCCTGTAAGACCCTGTCACCATAAAACCACTGTCTTAAGCTGCCTGTAAGACACCGCCACTATAACACCACTGTCTTAAACTGCCTGTAAGCCACTGTAACTATAACACCACTGTCTTAAGCTGCAGGTCAGACACTGTCACCGTAACACCACTGACTTTAGCTGCCTGTAAGACACTGTCACTATAACACCACTGTCTTAAGCTGCATGTAAGACACTGTCACTATAACACCACTGTCTTAAGCTGCATGTAAGCCACTGTCACTATAACACCACAGTCTTAAGCTGCCTGTAAGATACTGTCACTATAACACCACTGTCTTAAGCTGCATGTAAGACACTGTCAATATAACACCACTGTCTTAAGCTACATGTAAGACACTGTCACTATAACACCACAGTCTTAAGCTGCATGTCAGACAAGTCACTATAACACTTTTGTTACCATCCTGCAGCTGCCGGTTCCTGTAGAGACCACCAATTTGCCTGTGCTGACGGGTCGAGGTGTATCCCAAACAGCTTCGCGTGTGATGGGGGGCCTGACTGCAGCGATCACAGTGATGAGCTTAACTGCAGTGAGTGTGACCTTTAGTTTGCAGACATGAATTATCTCTTAGAATCATTGGGGTCACTGGGGTCAGCGGGGTTTGGGGTAAGGGTCATGTTTCGTCCGTGTGTGTCAGCGTGTCCTTTTCACGCTGCACCTGACCTCACCCCTCTACATTCTCGAATTAACTTACATTAGTTTTCACAGATTTGTTTCATAACTAAACTTTTCCAATAAATTCATCTTTCTGCTGACAGCTTGTGTAACTAAACTTTCTCCAATAAATTCATCTTTCTGCTGACAGCTTGTGTAACTAAACATTCTCCAATAAATTCATCTTTCTGGTTACAGCTTGTGTAACTAAACATTCTCCAATAAATTCATCTTTCTGGTTACAGCTTGTGTAACTAAACATTCTCCAATAAATTCATCTTTCTGGTGACAGCGTGTGTAACTAAACATTGTCCAATAAATTCATCTTTCTGGTGACAGCTTGTGTAACTAAACATTCTCCAATAAAGTCATCTTTCTGGTGACAGCTTGTGTAACTAAACATTGTCCAATAAATTCATCTTTTAACTGACAGCTTGTGTAACTAAACATTCTCCAATAAATTCATCTTTCTGGTGACAGCTTGTGTAACTAAACATTGTCCAATAAAGTCATCTTTCTGGTGACAGCTTGTGTAACTAAACATTCTCCAATAAATTCATCTTTCTGGTGACAGCTTGTGTAACTAAACATTGTCCAATAAATTCATCTTTCTGCTGACAGCTTGTGTAACTAAACATTCTCCAATAATATCATCTTTTAACTGGCAGCTTGTGACAGCACCATCGACTTCCAGTGCCCCAATAATCGTTGCATCCCCATCGATTGGAGATGTGACAACGACAACGACTGTGGCGACGCAACTGATGAACTTGGATGTCGTAAGTATTTGTCTGAAGTCGATATCCTTGTCAGATTCAACTCGTACTATATATATTAAGATGTCAACTCAGAATCCATTTTAAATTGTCAAAAACAGAATCGATATTTGATTGTCAACGAAGAATCGATATTAGATTGTCAACACAGAATCGATATTAGATTGTATAAATAGAATAGCTATTAAACTTTTATTACAGAATCGATAGTACATTGTCACATATCTATTTCCAACTCACATATCTATTGGCTTCTCACATATCTATTGGCTACTCACATATCTAATGACTACTCACATATCTAATGGCTACTCATATAACTATTGGCTACTCACATATCTATTGTCTACTCACATATCTAATGGCTACTCACATATCTATTGGCTACTCACATATATATATATTGGCTACTTACATATCTAACGGCTACTCACAAATCTTTTGGCTACTCACATATCTATTGGCTACTCACATATCTATTGACTACTCACATATAAATTGGCTACTCACATTTCTGTTGGCTACTCACATATCTATTGGCTACTCACATATCTATTGCCAACTCACATATCTATTGGCTTCTCACATTTCTATTGGCTACTCACATATCTATGGCTACTCACATATCTAATGGCTACTCACATATCTATTGGCTACTCACATATCTATTGGCTACTCACATATGTATTGGCTACTCACATACCTATTAGCTACTCACATATCTATTGACTACTCACATATCTAATGTCTACTGACAGGACGAAAGAAAAAAAAATACAATCAGACGGCTTCCTTGTTCACAGCCACAGTTAACCATTTTTCCCTTGCTCCCAGCCACAGTTAACATTTGTTCCCTTGTTCCCAGCTACAGTTAACTTGTGTTCCCTTGTTCCGAGCCACAGTTAACATTTGTTCCCTTGTTCCCAGATACAGTTAACTTGTGTTCCTTGTTGCAAGCCACAGTTAACCTTTGTTCCCTTGTTCCCAGTTACAGTTAACATTTGTTCCCTTGTTCCAGCCACAGTTAACTTTTATTCCATTGTTTCCCACCCCAGTTAACATTTGCTCCATTGTTCCCAGCCACAGTTAAAATTTGTTCCCTAGTTCGCAGCTTTAATTTTTCCTTCGTTCCCAGCCACACTTCACCCCAGTGAATGTCGTGACGTGTTCCCTGTTCGAGACTGCATCTTGTTGAATGAATCCTCTCAGCCTATCTGTCATGACCTTATTCATGGTCCTAAGTTTTGCAGGAAATATTGCGGGCTTATGCGATCCTCTAGCCACAACGGAATCAACTTAATTCTTGTGACTCAAAGATATTTTTGAAAATTTGAATACCAAATTTGTGAACTCTTCCATGACTGTAAAACAGCCTAGGATTTATTGCTATAAACAATTTTTTTGTGTCAAATTATTTTCATAATTTCAATAAACAAGGATAAAGCTAATTTTTATGGTTTACGATTAAAATGTTTTGTTTTTTAAAATAAAAAAGATATAGTAGACTTCTTAACCTACTAGTGTTTGTATTATCATAAGAAACATAGATTAGTATAATCTCGTAATCTCACATTTTATCCAAGACAAGACTGAGCTATGTGCTGTGAAATAACAGAGATTTGAAGAATTTATTTCACATACATCAAACATGCACTGGGGTAGGAAAGAGGGAGAGTTGTGGAGGGAGGGGGGTCTGCTAAGGGCGGCGTATTGTTCGGCCAACTGCAGAGTTTTCTGTGTGGGAGGGGTGGCAAAATATTTCAACTAAAGTCATTATGCACCAGCAGATGGGGATCCCCAGTTCACGGGATGAGTCTAAAGTCATTATGCCCCAGCAGATGGGCCTCCTTAGTTCCCGGCAAGAGTATATAGTCATTATGCCCCAGCAGATGGGTCTCCCTAGTTTCCGGGATAAGTCTAAATGCATTATGCCCCAGCAGATGGGCCTCCTTAGTTCCCGGCATGAGTCTAAAGTCATTATGGCCCAGCAGATGGGTCTCCCTAGTTCACGGGATGAGTCTAAAGTCATTATGCACCAGCAGTTAGGCCTCCCTAGTTCCCGGCATGAGTCTAAAGTCATTATTCCCCACAAATTGGGCTTCCCTAGTTCCCGGGATGAGTCTAAAGTCATTATGCACCAGCAGTTGGGCCTCCCTACTTCCCCGGATGAGTCTAAAGTAAGTATGCCCCAGCAGTTGGGTCTCCCTAGTTCCCGGTATGAGTCTAAAGTCATTATGCCCCAGCAGTTCGGCCACCCTAGTTTACGGGATGATTCTAAAGTCATTATGCCCCAGCAGTTGGGCCTCCCTAGCTCCCGGCATGAGTCTAAAGTCATTATCCCCCACAAATTGGGCTTCTCCAATTCTCAGCAGACACACCACGGAACGGAACACATCTGTTACCACCCAAGACGCCATTATGCAAGTCAGGGTAAAAAAAAGTCAACCTAGAACAGTGGTTCCCAATCTGTGCAAATGGGCTTCTCCAGGAAATAAAATAAAATGAAAATGGAGTTAAACTTTTTCGAGACAGGGTAGAGGCCTAAGGCGCTCACCGACAGAAATTGATTCTTAAACGCGCTCGGCAGGTGAAAAAAATTTGAGAGCCGCGGGGCTGGAGATGTGTTCAAAAAGTTATTGCTGAAAAAGGTACAAATGGTCGCCCCAAAATGATAATTTTACTAATGCCTTTCTTTTCCATGCTTGGACTTTCAGCTGCTGTAGATCTTTTTCTACATCATCTATCCACCTAAGACATCTGAGGCTATGGGAAAGATAGTTAATCTAGTTGTTCAAGAATTTAAAAAGATTGATAAGTCAAGGTAGCGCCTATAAAACAAATGCAATGCCAATGAAGCAGGCTGTTGTTAACTTCAAGGGGTCATTGATTGGATCAGTAAAACAATAAAGTGTAGAATGAACAAAGCCCGGCAAAACAGCCAGGTCACTTTATCATTATACAATACCCCTTTTCTTAATAAAAGCGCGAATATATATATATATATATATATATATACATATACATATATATATATATACATATATATATATACATATACATATATATATACACAAGACACACACACTCTCACACTCTCTGTCCCACACGCACAAATACACGCACAGACAGACACACACACATGCACAGACACATAAAAAGACACTCTTGGGAGAACATAATTTCAGTCAGGGCTGTAACGTTGCCTTTGACCTTTACAATCTCAACACTGTGACTTAATTTTACCAGGACGTTTTATCTACAAATTGCTTATCGTGCGCAATGATAGGCCATCCACGACAGCCAGACTTCATGAAGAATTAAACCAGGGTCTTCTATTATGAACACACAGATTCAAAACAACAACATTATGATAATGATAAAGCTTGTTTGGTAATTGCTAAATAATCGCTCGTGCTGAGATACCATTTGAAAATCGCCCTGTAAGATTGGACATTGTTTACTGTTTGATGTTGAAGCTCGAGAGAAATATCTCTGTGTGTGGCCTCCACACAGTTTTGTAACATCTGTTGGTGTCTGTCACTTGGCCAGCCCTGTGATCCTGTCGTTAACTGTCACTTGGCCAGCCATGTGATGCTGTCTTTAACTGTCACTTGGCTAGTCTTGTGATGCTGTCTTTAACTGTAACTTGGCCAGTTTTGTGATGCTGTCGTTAACTGTCACTAGCCATCCTTGTAATACTGTCGTTTACTGTCGTTAACTGTCACTCGGCCATCCTTGAGATACTGTCGTTAACTGTCACTAGACCAGTCTTGAGATGCTGTCGTTACCTGTCACTTGACAAGCCCTTGTCATGCTGTCGTTAACTACCACTAGGCCAGCCTTGAGATACTGTCGTTAACTACCACTAGGCCAGCCTTGAGAAGCTGTCGTTACCTGTCACTTGACAAGCCCTTGTCATGCTGTCGTTAACTACCACTAGGCCAGCCTTGAGATACTGTCATTAAATATGTTTAGCTATGATCCATTTTGATACATTATATAAACTGAGAAAATATTCCAGGAGCCAAAGACCATATAGATTTGTATAGAGCTTAAAAAAAAACAGCATCTTTTTCTTTAAAGAACCTCATGTGGCTCCGGAGCTGCAGGTTGCTGATCACCGGCTTAGCCCAAACAATCGTAGACGTAGTCTTACCGGTAACCGGTTGAATCATTTTGGAAAGTAAAGAATTAATTGATTCCTGAAAAGAAAGTTTATCATATAAATGATTACTAAAATGTACTATTGGAGCAATGGTTTGGGGGGGGGGTGTGGCGTTGAAAATTTAACAAAACATGTATTCAAGTAACGCACTTTATAATTATCCCAATGACTGCCCCCCAACCCCCTTACCCAAGGTTCGTAAACGCACATTTGTTTCACGCCCTTCAGCTGTGTTAGTATTATAATGACCCAACAACTTTTACACAGCACATTTGTTTCACGCCCTTCAGCTGTGTTAGTATTATAATGACCCAACCACTTTTACACAGCACATTTGTTTCACGCCCTTCAGCTGTGTTAGTATTATAATGACCCAACCACTTTTACACAGCACATTTTTTTCACGCCCTTCAGCTGTGTTAGTATTATAATGACCCAACCACTTTTACACAGCAAATTTGTTTCATTTAGGAAAATCAACAAACAAGAAAAATTGATTTTTTGGGAGTTTGAGGTTGTGGGTGGGGCTGTGAATTTGAAAGAATGTGTTTTCCTTGGCAACGAGTCTTTTTAAGAGAGAATTTTAGGCGCGATAGCTTGACAAGAAGTGGGTCAATTATCCGTCCGAAGATTTTGTTACCAACCCAGCCAGCCGCCCGCGAACAAAAGCGAAGTTAATAGAAAGGATGACGACAAACAAAACAAACAACAACAACGATGTTTTCCCATCTGTCTCCAAAAAACCCCCAACAACAATTAATAATAATTTGGGGGAGGGGTCAAAACAATGGCACCTGTTATAAAGAAATTATTTAAACCTATGAGACATGTATTGTCATCAGCAGAGCCGTTGAACCATCTGGTAGTTGGCTGTGAAATAAGCAAAGACTACGACATACAACAGTTTCCTGAACAATGGCGTCGGTGATGGTATGCGTTGTTGTCGTCTGTTTGATGTCTGCCGTCGCTGATGGTGAACTAAGGAAGAAATACGACAGGACCGTATTTGATGCGGACCTCCAGAGTTTGAGAAGAGGTGAAAGGAGACAAAAGAGCCAAGGTAGTTATGAAATCCGTTACTCTATAATATGACTATCATAACTTTTTTCCCCCATAACTTTGGCTAATACTTCACAGGTGAGCCTCATCATAACTTTGGCTAATACAATACAGGTGAGCCTCATCATAACTTTGGCTAATCGCATCAGCATCCTTCCGTCTCGTGAGACGATGGTGCATCACCGTTGGGTTGGGTTGCATTTTCTCGAGTGGCTGTGCAGTCCTATCCTTGAGTGACAGTCTTTACCACAGTTTTTACATACGAGTTCCGTGCTTCTAAATGTTTTGGCCTTTCTCCTAGCTCTTATGCCTGCAGCTTCTTCCATTCTTCGCTCCTCGGCTACCATGACGCCCTCTTTGACAACTGTGCACCACGTAGATCGGTCTTTTGCCTTACACTCCCAGTCACTTGTATGTATTTTGGCTGCTTTCATGTCCCTTTGACAGACATCTTTAAATCGCAGACGTGGGCGACCTGTTTTCCTCTTTCCCGAAGCAAGTTCACCATATAGGAGGTCTTTCGGAATGCGGCCAATTTAATACCAAGGATGCGACGCAGGCATCTCATATGGAAGCTATTAAGCTTGCGCTCTTGGGATGTATAGGTGGTCCATGTCTCGCTCCCGTATAGTAGTGTACTGATGACACAAGCTCGATAGACGCACAGTTTAGTTTTCTCCGTTAGCTTGGTGTTTTGCCAGACCCGTTTATTTAGTTTAGCCATTGTGGCAGCTGCCTTGCCGATTCTGCTGTTAATTTCTTCTTCAATGGACAGTGTATTGGAGACCTTGGACCCTAAGTAGGTGAAGCTGTCCACAACCTCCAAGTTTTCATTATCGATTTTTATGTTAGGTGGAGGTCGAGTGTCTTGGGCCATGATGTTTGTCTTTTTCAAGCTGATTTGCAGGCCAAATTCTTTGCAGGCATTGGAGAAGCTTGACACGAGTTGTTGCAAACCAATTTCTGTGTGTGCTGTTAGTGCCGCATCACCCGCAAATAGTAGCTCGCGAATTAGGACATCTGTCGTTTTGGTCTTGGCTCGGAGGCGGGCAGTGTTGAAAAGTCCTCCATCAGCTCTGGTGTGTAACCAGATTCCCTCACTGCTATCCTTGAATGCGTATCGAAGTAGTACAGAGAAGAATATTGCGAACAGTGTTGGTGCGAGTACACAACCTTGTTTAACTCCGCTGATTACTGGAAAGGCTTCTGACTTGGCTCCATCGAACTGCACTGTACCCTGCATATTTTCATGGAACTCTCTGATGATGGCAAGTAGGTGAGGGGGACAGCCGATTTTTGCCAGTATTTTGAATAGCCCGTTGCGACTGACGTAATCAAAGGCTTTTGTAAGGTCCACAAAGGCAATGTACAGTGGCATCTGCTGCTCTCTGCATTTTTCCTGGATGTTAGTATGACACGGGCAAAGGCCTTTCCTACAATACTAAGGAGTGAAATGCCGCGATAATTATTGCAATCACTCCTATCACCTTTGTTTTTATATAGTGTCACTATATTTGCATCCTTTAGGTCTTGGGGATGTAGCCCTGTTCCCAGCAGAGGGACAGAATCTCGTGCAATGGTTGGAGTAAAGCTATCTTACCACTCTTTAGAGCCTCTGGTGGTATTCCATCATCCCCAGGCGCTTTTCCACAAGCTAGGCTATCAATAGCTTTGCTCAGCTCTTCCTGTGAGGGCACGACATCAAGTTCTTCCATGAGTGGCATATCTGGGATGTCATCTAGAGCGGTGCTGGAGACTGTGGTAACTGTTGAATACAATTCCAGATAATGCTCAACCCACCGTTTTAGCTGTGCTGCCCGGTCTTGGATAATTTCTCCATTTTTGGACTTTAAAGGAGCAACGTTGGACGTCAAGGGGCCAGTTGCCTTTTTGATGTTTTCGTACATTGCTTTTGCATCGCCCATATCTGCAGCTGACTGTATGCTGGAACAGAGGTTAAGCCAGTAGTTATTGGCACAATTACGTGCAACATTTTGGGCAAGTGACTTGGCTGTTTTTAAGGCATGCAACCTGTCGGGTGTAGGCTTTTCCTTGTAAGCCGTAAGAGCTTTCCTTTTGGATTCAGTGACAGGTTTCATCTCGTCCCAATGTTCATCAAACAAGTCCGTGTTTTTGTGAGATTTTTTGCCAAAGGCCTGTATTGCGGATGTATAGATTGTGTCTCTGAGATGCGTCCATTTCGAGTCAATGGTGACGCATGGGGACATCCTTGAGATACCTTCCTTCACCTTGTCTGTGAACAGCTGCGTTAGCGCAGGGTCTTTCATGCAGAAGGTATTGATACGTGGACATCCCTTTTTCTTGGTGTGGTACGAGTTTTTCCTCATTATTCGTACCTTGCTGGCGACAAGGGAGTGATCCGTGTCACAGTCGGCACTGTGATAGCTGCGAGTGAGTAGGATGCTAGCTAGTTGTGCACGCCTGGTGATGATGAGGTCCAGCTGGTGCCATTGGCGGGATCGAGGGTGTCTCCAAGATACTTGATGTATATCCTTGCACTTGAAGTAAGTGTTGGTCACACACAAGCCTCGTGAGCAGCACAATTCCAGAAGCCTCTGTCCATTTTCATTAATCTTTCCTCTTCCAAAGAGTCCAAGGCATGTGGGCCAGGCTTCGTGGTCGCTCCCCACTCTAGCATTGAAATCTCCCAGGAGGTAGATTGCCTCGTCTTTGTGGATGCTGGCTATTGCCTGGTCTAAAGCTCCATAGAACTGGTCCTTCTCTTCCGGAGTTGAACAGAGAGTTGGGGCATATACACTAAGAATGTTTGCTGGGCCCGCAGCTGTTCTGAGTCTTAGAGTGAGGATCCTCTCCGTGCCTGATGACGGGGGATCAATGAATGGTGTAAGAGTGTTCTTAACAGCGAAACCTACACCATGCTGTCTAGGTTCGTTTGTTGGTCTGCCTTGCCAGAAGAAAGTGTAATTTGCCTCTTTGAGTGTACCGTTGTCTGGGAGCCTGGTCTCCTGAAGGCAAGCGATGTCAATCTTTAGCCTTTTAAGTTCTCTATCGATTATTCCTGTCTTCCGTGTGTCGTTTATTGACTGCGGGTCATCAGTGATGCCGGGACACATAGTCCTCACGTTCCAGCTAGCGATTCGAAGAGCTGGGGTCTTCTTTTTCTTTTTTGTGTTTCTTGGTGCAGGGCTTAGTGGCCCACTTGTTGAGTGGTACTCTAATCTCCACGCACCCAGTGGAGAAGGCAGGCCATGACGGGATAGCACCTATTTGACTGGGGGCTGCCCAGTTTGAGGCGGGCGGTAGCTGTCCAGTGAGACATTGGTAGTCTCTCCCACCGCCAGAAGCAGCCCTGGCGCCTAGCTCTACGTCAATTGAGCTTTTGGCTTATAACCGGTAACTGCTGCTTCCCGTGTTTTGTCGACACCTTGCGGCGACGCTGGAGTGTCCTCTCCAGGGGTGATGCAAGCCTGGGCAGGTATTATGGAGAATTAGCTGCTGCCCATACAACATATCCACCCTCTCCACGTCAATGGTGTAACCAAGGGAACGACTTGCGTCGATGCGGCTTGGCTGCCGTTGGCGTCGCAGGAGCTGCCGGTATGTACATAAGAGTTTTTATGTATAGACCGCCTGTAGGTGCTCCTTTTCCTGATTTTCTGTCGGGGTTTACTCCCTTAGCCTTTCCCGAAGGGTATAGCCGCAAGGCAGCGGAGGATTTTTGAAGTCGGAGTTTCCTTCTCCTAGCCAAGGTTTTAACAAGAATCATCTACCCGTAGGGGTGCCAGTGCCAGGATTCGAACCCGTGACTGATTGAAATTTATTTTGAAGTCTTGGTACCGCAGCTAATACAATACAAGTGAGCCTCATCATAACTTTGGCTAATACATCACAGGTGAGCCTCATCATAACTTTGGCTAATACATCACAGGTGAGCCTCATCATAACTTTGGCTAATACATCACAGGTGAGCCTCATCATAACTTTGGCTAATACATCACAGGGGAGCCTCATCATAACTTTGGCTAATACATCACAGGTCAGCCTCATCATAACTTTGGCTAATACATCCCAGGTGAGCCTCATCATAACTATGGCTAATACATCACAGGTGAGCCTCATCATAACTTTGGCTAATACATCACAGGTGAGCCTCATCATACCTTTGGCTAATACATCACAGGTGAGCCTCATCATAACTTTGGCTAATACATTACAGGTGAGCCTCATCATAACTTTGGCTAATACATCACAGGTGAGCCTCATCATAACTTTGGCTAATACATCACAGGTGAGCCTCATCATAACTTTGGCTAATACATTACAGGTGAGCCTCATCATAACTTTGGCTAATACATCACAGGTGAGCCTCATCATAACTTTGGCTAATACATTACAGGTGAGCCTTATTATAGGGAGGTCACCATAAATTCACCAATTAACACATACTTCCGGGTTTGACCTGACAAAACGACCCACTCTGCCATTAGGTGCTCTACTGTGTCAGGGGCAAGGTCACAGAGTCGGTCGTTAGGATTCCTTCGTGGGTTGAGTCTATGTAGGTAGCCTCGTGAGTTGAGTCTATGTAGGTAGCCTCGTGAGTTGAGTCTATGTAGGTTGCTTCGCGTCCATGAAGTGATTGGTTCGAATCTGTGCAATAACTCGTTGTTCGCTTCCTGCCAGTGTGCACCAGTGGTCGCTCGGATGCGATCACGGCAGGTTTCGGTAAAGCTTTCGAGTCGGGTCACCTTCCAACCAGCCGTTGAGCCACTCTTAATAACAATGCTCTTTGAGTCAGGCTTTGAGGCACAATTAAGTCATGCATGGGTCTGGTTGCGGCTGAGCTGTTACCGTATCATGCCATGGTATCTGCACTCTCGTTTTGCGTCACCTCAAAGCAACAATGGACCCAGTCGAGGATGACTATGCCGCCTCATGCCTAGATGTCTTCTTTTGTTTCCACAATGGCATTGATCACCGTTATCTCTATCGAGCTCTTGCCCACAGATGCAAGAGCAAACTGTGTGCCGTTGAAGACCGAAATGTTCGGGAAGATTTTTCTCTACGTTAGACGACGGCGTTCTAGCGTCAGGACCACCAAACTTGTTCGAGTTTTATATAGATATTTGTTCTATTTTTGCCAATGGGCCCTGAAATCTCCTCTGGTGTAGGTACTGTACAAATGTCCATATCCAGCTCGGTTCTCGCTTCCGAAAAACGAGTCTCGGTAAAAGACTTGTATTGTCCTCAGAGCTTCTTCTATATTAAAGACATATGCCAAAAAACAAGATGCAGATCAAGGCTGAGCACGGCGGGAGTTCATCCTCGAGTGCATACATATTTAATACTTTGTCCCCTATTATTGTTGCGATATTCATATACGATGAGAATGAATGGATACAATCGTGTAAGTTCGTAGTAGACTCCCAGCAGTTGTAATTTGTACATGAGACCCATGCGCCTTACTTTGTCATAGGGCTGCTGGAGATCCAAGACTACTGCCGTAGTGTTGTTTGTTACCTGGATTTCGTTGATAGTGGTTTAGATAAACTGGTCCATGGGCTGGTGTCCCTTGCGGAAGCCATCTTGTGTCAGTGGCAAGCTCTCAGTTCGTTCTAAACACCAATAGAGTCACGCTTTTAACATTCGTTAGGCTAATTTTCCTAAGTACCAAGTCACCTGATTGACCATCTTTGGAACTAGGAATCATCGTTGCTTTTTCGAAACAGTCGGCAGGGGGCGCTTTTTGTCAATGTTTTCTTTGCGAGATCCAAAAGCGCCTGTCTCACATTTCTACCAAGGAGTATGATCATTGCCTTGTGGATGTTGTCTGGATCTGTTCTTTGGCTGACAAACACTTGTCTGAGAGATGCCATTAAACTGCTTGGCGGGGGCTCATGGTTTGGCATCGAGTTCCTTTTTTCGCAGACAATTTATAATTGGGTCTTCCCCAGCTTCAATGGCTTTTTTAAAACTCGCTTTTGAAAAGTTCTTTTTAAGCGACCGTGCGCGCTAATCACTGCTCGCCTGGGAGCCACTTGATGCTTTCAGAGTTGTTCGAGCATTTTGGCTCCGAAAGAGTTGTTCCCCCCCCCACACGTCTAAGCTACTGAACCATTCCTCTGCCTGCACAGTTCGTGTCTTAATTTTACCTGGATTCTTAAACAAGTGTTGCAATTCTTTTTTGTTTATTGTTTTTTTGTGTGTAAAAGGTACTTATAGGTAATGTCTTACAGTTGCAGGATCCTGCAGAGACCATCAGTTCGCCTGTGCTAACAGGACCAGGTGTATTGACGAGGCCAGGCGATGTGATGGGGAAGCTGACTGTATTGGCGGCAGTGATGAATTGGACTGTGGTAAGTTGTGGGGGGGGGGGGCACAGCGCCTCGAGGATAAGAATATTAGCATGAACTACTGATGCAATGGAAGATTCGAGAATCATAACTGATTTATTGAGATCAATATTTCATCATAACTAAATCTAATTTGTTTTTTTTTTTGTGTGTGAAATTATCTTTGTACAAGAGATTCTCACTCGTAATTCTTGTCGTCATTGATTAGAGCAGAGCCGGCTTTAGGTAATTGGGTGGGGGGGGGGGGTGGCGCTGGGCCCACCGAACAAAGTATGGCATATATAAAATAAAAACCATCGCAAGGGTAAACCAGGCAAAAATATGCGAATGGTTGTTAAACTTTTCGTTTGATCCATCGGCTTACAATGCCTTTTTGTGTCTTAGAGACACGTCTAAGCTACTGAACAATTCCTCAGCCTGCAAAGTTCGTGTCTTAATTTTACCTGGATTCTTAATCAAGTGTTGCAATTCATTTTTGTTTATTTTATTTTTTTGTGTGTAAAAGGTACTTATGAGTAATGTCTTACAGTTGCAGGATCCTGCAGAGACCATCAGTTCGCCTGTGCTGACGGGACCAGGTGTATTAAAGAGGCCAGGCGATGTGATGGGGAAGCTGACTGTGATGACGGCAGTGATGAATTGGACTGTGGTAAGTTGTGGGGGGGGGGGGGCCAGCGCCTCG
>CAXITT010000011.1:2639527-2651517 GCA_964033795.1 Lymnaea stagnalis
TGTTTTTTTGTGTGTAAAAGGTACTTATAGGTAATGTCTTACAGTTGCAGGACCCTGCAGAGACCCTCAGTTCGCCTGTGCTGACGGGACCAGGTGTATTAACGGGGCCTGGCGATGTGACGGGGAAGCTGACTGTGATGACCGCAGTGATGAATTGGACTGTGGTAAGTTGTGGGGGGGGGGGAGCACAGCGCCTCGAGGATAAGAATATTAGCATGAACTACTGATGCAATGGAAGATTCGAGAATCATAACTGATTTATTGAGATCAATATTTCATCATAATTAAATTTAATTTTTTTTATTTTTTTTTTGTGTGAAATTAACTTTAAACAAGAGATTCTCACTCGTAATTCTTGTCGTCATTGATTAGAGCAGAGCCGGCTTTAGGTAATAGGGGGGGGTAGGCGCTGGGCCCACCGAACAAAGTATGGCATATCTATATATATAAAAATGAATGTTTGTATGTATGTCTGTCTGTATGTCTCGTATGCTCTCCTACACCATTCATGCGATTGCGACAAAACTTCACACATTTGTTTTCCACATAACCGGCCTTTAAACGAAGACATCAAAAATCTTATCAAGTGTTCTTTTCCTAGCCGTTGGCCCTTAAATCGTTTTTTTTCTTATATGATCTATGTAAAAATATTTTCCACATGCGCTCCTACGCCATTTATTCGATTCATATAAAACTTTGGTAAAATGTTGCGAGCATGTTCATAAAGATTGCTAAAATATTACAATTGTTTTAAAATATTCAATTTTGAGCCAGGGGCTTCATATTCGTTTTTCCTTTTATGAGCTATATAAATAAATTTTCCAACCGTATGCGCTCCTACACCAATCATGCGATTGCTACAAAACTTAGTGAGTTGTTGTCCATGCGCAAATGCATTTTACTGTATTATTTAAACGCTTTTAAAAATATTCCGTTTTCGGCCGTTGGCCCTTAATTCGTATTTTTCCTAATATGAGCTTTGTAAAAAATAATTTTCATATGCGCTCCTACGCCATTTTTTCGATTCCGATAAAACTTTGGTGACATGTTGCAAGTATGTCTATAAAGGTTTCTAAAATATTACAACCGTTTTAAAGTATTCATTTTTGAGCCAGGGGCCTCATATTCGTTTTTCCTTTTATGAGCTATATAAATATATTTTCAAACCGTATGCGCTCCTACACCAATCACGCGATTGCTACAAAACTTAGTGAGTTGTTGTCCATGCGCCAGTTCATTTTACTGTGTTATTTAAACACTTTTAAAAATATTCTATTTTCGGCCGTTGGCCCTTAATTCGTATTTTTTCTTATATGAGCCTTGTAAAAAATAATTTTCATATGCGCTCCTACGCCATTTTTTCGATTCCGATAAAACTTTGGTGACATGTTGCAAGTATGTCTATAAAGGTTTCTAAAATATTACAACCGTTTTAAAGTATTCATTTTTGAGCCAGGGGCCTCATATTCGTTTTTCCTTTTATGAGCTATATAAATATATTTTCAAACCGTATGCGCTCCTACACCAATCACGCGATTGCTACAAAACTTAGTGAGTTGTTGTCCATGCGCCAGTTCATTTTACTGTGTTATTTAAACACTTTTAAAAATATTCTTTTTTCGGCCGTTGGCCCTTAATTCGTATTTTTTCTTATATGAGCCTTGTAAAAAATAATTTTCATATGCGCTCCTACGCCATTTATTTGATTGCAATAAAACTTAAAACTTTGGTGAGATGTTGGAAGCGCAGCCGCAAAGGTTTTTAAATTATTATAAACTTTTCAAAATATTCCAATTTTAGCCAGCGGCCTTATTTACGTTTTTTTCCCATACGAGCTATATAAATATAATTTCAAACCGTATGCGCTCCTGCACCATTCACGCGATTGCGACAAAACTTTGACGAGTTGTTATCTATAAACATAACCATTCATTGACCCAAATTCTTATTTTTTCTTATATGCGCTTTGTAAAAAATAATTTTCTATGCGCTCCTATACCATTTTTCAGAATGCGATAAAAATTTAGTGAGATGTTGTTCTATCGCCCACAAAAATTCTTAAATTACTACAACCGTTTTAAAATATTCAGTGTTGAGCCAGGTGCCCTATGTTTGTTTCTTACAAAATGAGCTATATAAATATAATTTCAAACCGCATGCGCTCCTACATCATTCAAGCGCTTGCGATAAAACTGAGGTGAGTTGTTGTCCAAGAGCCAGAGCATTTTTCTAAGCCATTATAACTCTACTAAAATATTCCGTTTTTTTGGCAATCGCCCAAAATTCGTGTTTTTTTCCTTACATTAGGAGCTTTATAAAAAATAATTTCCGTATGCGCTCCTCTACATTATTAAAATACTCCGTTTTTAGCCAGGGGTCCTATGTTCGTTTTTTTCTATATAAGCTATACAACTATAATTTTAAGCTATACAACTATAATTTCAAACAGAGCTAAAGCATGAATGGATAACTTTTTAATCAAATACAAATAGTGATATTAAATTGAGTGTGTTACATATTAAGTAGGTTTCTGAAGTAATACAACAATTCTACAATATTCCATTTGTGGAGGGGGTCCTAAATTCATTTTCCACACTTCTATTATCTATATAATTATAGTATGCATTTCTATACCATTCATTCGATTGTGATCAAACTGGGTCAAGTGAAATGCGCACTACCGAAAATGTTTCTAAATTAGAAAAAAACATTTTACAATATTCCGTTTGGGCCAGTGACCCTAATTTCATATTTTCTTCTAAGAGCTTTGTAACTATAATTTCAAACAGAGCTATTGCATGTGTGGAAGTAGCTGAATCCGCCGGCAAATTTTTCAAATTTAGTACATCCATTGTACAATATTCCAATTAGGGCTGGGGACCCTAAATTCAATTTATTTTCTTAAATGAGCTTCATCAATTAAATTTATAACGGAGATATCAATACTACCACCCTTGAACAAATGACACATTTGTAGTAAAGCAGAGAAAAAACGTTTTTACATTTTTAGTGTAGAGAGTATTTTTGTTTTGTGTATAATTAAGCTTGAATTTTGTGACGCATTTTAGAATCGGAAATGACATCGAAATCGCGTTTTTTTTTCAACTAAGAGTATTTCTTGAATATAGTCTTATAATTTCAGAGTTGTTTTGTGTTATGTAAATACATTTTACACCAATCGATGGTTTCTCAAGTAATTAAATAACACACTTTACAGCGTAGATATTGAACTATGTTCATTTTTTACCGCTAGAATTTACGATTTATAAATTAATGAGAAACTATACAACTGGAAATCTCCTGCCAACAATGAACGTACCTATTGTCAGAGGTTTTCATGTAAAAAGATGGGAGATCCTAACGTGTAAGAATTACATTCACCATCAAAACCATTATCATTGTTGGTATCAGGTGACAATAGCCAATCGAAAAATTTCTTGGAAAACATACGCAAATGCAATTCATGTTTCCAAATGACATCGTTCGGTGCAACAAATATCGTGCGCGAGAATTACATGCCAACATTTAAAGTAAAGTGAAAGGCCAAATTTACCATCGTGTAGGATCTCTGATGCCAATGCCAAACACAGATCACAAATGTCTTCAAATGATTTCATGGGGAATACTGATGAGCAAATCGATCAACGTTGTCATATCAATACGGGCACTAAACGAGAAATCGTCGCTGCAATGCAAACGTTATTTTTGCAACACAACGAATTAATTCAAATGTATAGAGTTGCACTTGAAAAGATGCCGACTGATGAATACAAAGTCATAGTTAGAGCAGACTAAACACCTGTCGGCCAACATGAAAGACAATACAATGCACCAACAATTGATGAAGTGGCGATCATTATAGTTGGCAAAGAATTAAACTCAAGTGATATAATTCTTCATCACAGAGGTGTTGATGTTCAGCGAGTCTCAGAAACTCATCGCTCATACGTTTGATTGCAATATCCTATTTTATTTTGGCAACGAGAAGATGGATATCATTTTGAGATCAAATTGAGAAATTCGAATAAGAAAGACAGTGCCATGAAATAGTATTCATATCGATTGATGATTCATGAGTTGGGAATGACCTCTCGGAATCGATCTGCAAACAAACTTTTCGCTCTTGATTTGCAACGAGAAACGCACTTTGATATCGAAGCATTAGGTACGATACATTTTTTCAAATGAATCTTCCGAAATTGGTTCCATTGAAGTTACTATTTTAAATGGAACATTTAAACTAGGTGATGTACTTTTGCCATTCACCCCAATGATTCCAACAGATATGCCATTTGAATTCAAACGCCTACAGTTTCCGATGCGACACGCGTCTACAATGACTATCTACAAAGCACAGGGACAATCGCTACAAGTTTGCGGACTAAATTTGGAAAACCCATGCTTCGCCCATGGACAGATGTATGTGGCCTGCTCTCGCTACGGAAAATCTTCTGATTTATTCGTGTATATACCAGATGGAAAAACAAGAAAAATTTTGAGTATTAAAAGCTTTTGAAGAAACATAACATGCAAACACTTTCTTTCCTTGAGTGGCATTGCAACGCATGCCGGGTACTCGCTAGTATAAAATAAAAACCATCGCAAGGGTAAACCAGGCAAAAATATGCGAATGGTTCTTAAACTTTTCATTTGATCCATAGGGTTACAATAGCTTTTTGTGTCTTAGAGACACGTCTAAGCTACTGAACCATTCCTCAGCCTGCAAAGTTCGTGTCTTAATTTTACCTGGATTCTTAAACAAGTGTTGCAATTCTTTTTTGTTTAATGTTTTTTTGTGTGTAAAAGGTACTTATAGGTAATGTCTTACAGTTGCAGGATCCTGCAGAGACCATCAGTTCGCCTGTGCTGACGGGACCAGGTGTATTAACGGGGCCTGGCGATGTGACCGGGAAGCTGACTGTGATGACCGCAGTGATGAATTGGACTGTGGTAAGTTGTGGGGGGGGGGAGCACAGCGCCTCGAGGATAAGAATATTAGCATGAACTACTGATGCAATGGAAGATTCGAGAATCATAACTGATTTATTGAGATCAATATTTCATCATAACTAAATCTAATTTGTTTGTTTTTTTGTGTGTGTGAAATTAACTTTAAACAAGAGATTCTCACTCGTAATTCTTGTCGTCATTGATTAGAGCAGAGCCGGCTTTAGGTAATTTGGGGGGGGGGGCCGCTGGGCCCACCGAACAAAGTATGGCATATATAAAATAAAAACCATCGCAAAGGTAAACCAGGCAAAAATATGCGAATGGTTCTTAAACTTTTCATTTGATCCATAGGGTTACAATGCCTTTTTGTGTCTTAGAGACACGTCTAAGCTACTGAACCATTCCTCTGCCTGCACAGTTCGTGTCTTAATTTTACCTGGATTCTTAAACAAGTGTTGCAATTCTTTTTTGTTTATTGTTTTTTTGTGTGTAAAAGGTACTTATAGGTAATGTCTTACAGGTGCAGTATCCTGCAGAGACGATCAGTTCGCCTGTGCTGACGGGACCAAGTGTATTAACGAGGTTAGGCGATGTGATGTGGAAGTTGACTGTATTGACGGCAGTGATGAATGGGACTGTGGTAAGTTGTGGGGGGGGGGCACAGCGCCTCGAGGATAAGAATATTAGCATGAACTACTGATGTAATGGAAGATTCGAGAATCATAACTGATTTATTGAGATCAATATTTCATCATAACTAAATCTAATTTGTTTTTTTTTTGTGTGTGAAATTAACTTTAAACAAGAGATTCTCACTCGTAATTCTTGTCGTCATTGATTAGAGCAGAGCCGGCTTTAGGTAATTGGGTGAGGGTGGGTGGCGCTGGGCCCACCGAACAAAGTATGGCATATATAAAATAAAAACCATCGCAAGGGTAAACCAGGCAAAAATATGCGAATGGTTCTTAAACTTTTCAATTGATCCATAGGGTTACAATGTATTTTTGTGTCTTAGAGACACGTCTAAGCTACTGAACCATTCCTCAGCCTGCACAGTTCGTGTCTTAATTTTACCTGGATTCTTAAACAAGTGTTGCAATTCTTTTTTGTTTAATGTTTTTTTGTGTGTAAAAAGGTACTTATAGGTAATGTCTTACAGTTGCAGGATCCTGCAGAGACGATAAGTCGGCCTGTGCTAACAGGACCAGGTGTATTAACGAGGCCAGGCGATGTGATGGGAAAGCTGACTGTTTTGGCGGCAGTGATGAATTGGACTGTGGTAAGTTGTGGGGGGGGGGGGGCGCACAGCGCCTTGAGGATAAAAATATTAGCATGAGCTACTTATGGAATGGAAGATTCGAGAATCATAACTGATTTATTGAGATCAATATTTCCTCATAACTAAATCTAATTTGTTTTTTTTTTGTGTGTGAAATTAACTTTAAACAAGAGATTCTCACTCGTAATTCTTGTCGTCATTGATTAGAGCAGAGCCGGCTTTTGGTAATTGGGGGGTGGGGGGGGGTGGCGCTGTGCCCACCGAACAAAGTATGGCATATATAAAATAAAAACCATCGCAAGGGTAAACCAGGCAAAAATATGCGAATGGTTCTTAAACTTTTCAATTGATCCATAGGGTTACAATGCTTTTTTGTGTCTTAGAGACACGTCTAAGCTACTGAACCATTCCTCAGCCTGCACAGTTCGTGTCTTAATTTTACCTGGATTCTTAAACATGTGTTGCAATTCTTTTTTGTTTAATGTTTTTTTGTGTGTAAAAGGTACTTATAGGTAATGTCTTACAGTTGCAGGATCCTGCAGAGACGATCAGTTCGCCTGTGCTGACGGGACCAAGTGTATTAACGAGGCCAGGCGATGTGATGTGGAAGTTGACTGTATTGACGGCAGTGATGAATTGGACTGTGGTAAGTTGTGGGGGGGGGGGCACAGCGCCTCGTGGATAAGAATATTAGCATGAGCTCATATACAATGGAAGATTCGAGAATCATAACTGATTTATTGAGATCAATATTTCATCATTACTAAATCGAATTTGTTTTTTTTTTGTGTGTGAAATTAACTTTAAACAAGAGATTCTCACTCGTAATTCTTGTCGTCATTGATTAGAGCAGAGCCGGCTTTAGGTAATTGGGTGGGGGTGGGTGGCGCTGGGCCCACCGAACAAAGTATGGCATATATAAAATAAAAACCATCGCAAGGGTAAACAATGCAAAAATATGCGAATGGTTCTTAAACTTTTCAATTGATCCATAGGGTTACAATATATTTTTGTGTCTTAGAGACACGTATAAGCTACTGAACCATTCCTCAGCCTGCACAGTTCGTGTCTTAATTTTAACTGGTTTCTTAAACAAGTGTTGCAATTCTTTTTTGTTTAATGTTTTTTTGTGTGTAAAAGGTACTTATAGGTAATGTCTTACAGTTGCAGGACCCTGCAGAGACGATCAGTTCGCCTGTGCTAAAGGGACCAGGTGTATTAACGGGGCCTGGCGATGTGACGGGGAAATTGACTGTAATGACCGCAGTGATGAATTGGACTGTGGTAAGTTGTGGGGGGGGGGGGGCGCCCAGCGCCTGGGGGAAAAAAATATTAGCATGAGCTACTTATGGAATGGAAGATTCGAGAATCATAACTGATTTATTGAGATCAATATTTCCTCATAACTAAATCTAATTTGTTTTTTTTTGTGTGTGAAATTATCTTTGTACAAGAGATTCTCACTCGTAATTCTTGTCGTCATTGATTAGAGCAGAGCCGCCTTTAGGTAATTTGGGGGGGGGGGGGGTAGGCGCTGGGCCCACCGAACAAAGTATGGCATATATAAAATAAAAAGCATCGCCAGGCTAAACCAGGCAAATATAGGCGAATGGTTTTTAAAATTTTCATTTGATCCATAGGGTTACAATGCCTTTTTGTGTCTTAGAGACACGTCTAAGCTACTGAACCATTCCTCAGCCTGCACAGTTCGTGTCTTAATTTTACCTGGATTCTTAAACAAGTGTTGCAATTCTTGTTTGTTTAATGTTTTTTTGTGTGTAAAAGGTACTTATAGGTAATGTCTTACAGTTGCTGGATCCTGCAGAGACGATCAGTTCGCCTGTGCTAACAGGACCAGGTGTATTGACGAGGCCAGGCGATGTGATGGGGAAGCTGACTGTATTGGCGGCAGTGATGAATTGGACTGTGGTAAGTTGTGGGGGGGGGGGGCACAGCGCCTCGAGGATAAGAATATTAGCATGAACTACTGATGCAATGGAAGATTCGAGAATCATAACTGATTTATTGAGATCAATATTTCAACATACTTAAATCTAATTTTTTTTTTGTGTGTGAAATTATCTTTGTACAAGAGATTCTCACTCGTACTTCTTGTCGTCATTGATTAGAGCAGAGCCGGCTTTAGGTTATTGGGTGGGCGGGGGGTGGCGTTGGGCCCACCGAACAAAGTATGGCATATATAAAATAAAAACCATCGCAAGGGTAAACAATGCAAAAATATGCGAATGGTTCTTAAACTTTTCATTTGATCCATAGGGTTACAATGTATTTGTGTGTCTTAGAGACACGTCTAAGCTACTGAACCATTCCTCAGCCTGCACAGTTCGTGTCTTAATTTTAACTGGATTCTTAAACAAGTGTTGCAATTCTTTTTTGTTTATTGTTTTTTTGTGTGTAAAAGGTACTTATGGGTAATGTCTTACAGCTGCAGGATCATGCAGAGACCATCAGTTCGCCTGTGCTGACGGGACCAGGTGTATTAACGGGGCCTGGCGATGCGATGGGCGAGCTGACTGTGATGACCGCAGTGATGAATTGGACTGTGGTAAGTTGTGGGGAGGGGGGGGGCACAGTGCCTCGAGGATAAAAATATTAGCATGAACTACTGATGCAATGGAAGATTCGAGAATCATAACTGATTATAAATATTAGTGTCAACAATGCCCCTTGACCTCAAAGCAACACGCTCAACTCTGAACTTAGAGATGCCTTAGTGCCCTGAATTCCTGATAGTCAAATGAAATGTGCTAAAATTGATTTTATGTCTCAAACCCATGAAAGCTCTACATTTTATATTTTTATGGTAGTTTTGACATGCCCCGGTTTTTGCTATTAAAATTACTTTAAAGGCCATCATCATTTCCGGAGAAATTGATCAATAAATAGATAACATTCATCGTGGCTCGACATCCTAGTGAACATACTCAACAAACTATGACTATGGCTACTAACACATTTTCTTTGGTCATCAATGGTTGCAGTTATCGTTCTTGCTCATCGTAACTTTGCATGCCAGGAAGAAGTTTAAAAAAACAACAACACACACACACCAACACACACAATTTTTTAATGATAAAAGTTCGAAATCTGGAAAAAAATTTAAAAGACAGATTTGTGCAAGAAAGTAAAATCTAATACATATTATAGCTTATGAAAAGGCAATGATTTGCGGGTCAAAATATAATGACATAACCTATCCGGTATCCCAATATTTTAGAAGGCCAAATCCGTAAACTGTATTTTTATATTTCAGTCAATTTATGTTTAGGAAAAAAAACACTATTTTTTTAAAAACAAAATTTCCATTACAGAAAAAAAAGCTATACTGCTGTGACTTTTTGAATTATTTAAAAATGAACGATTGGTCAGATTTTCTAAATATAGCAAAATGTCATTTCCGGTTATTACCCCATATTATTTCTCTATTATTAGACTCACTACCATCTATTATACTATTCTACATGACTCGATATTACCGAGATATAAATTGTAGGCATTAAGCTGTACTTTCTACCTGCTATAGCTAAGCCTCATCATAATTCTTTATTGAAAAAAGAACTATCTAGTTCTATTGAAGGTCTCTCTCATCATTTATACATGTTATTTCATTGTACCATGCAGTGATTATTTTACTGTATGATTGTAGTTAACGATAGAAGATTTCCTAACACTACCTTCACCCTCCAGCCACCGACTGTTTATTAGCACATCAGTTCAGATGTAACAATAACGATTGTATAAGGAGAGATTTCGTCTGTAATGGACAGGACGACTGCTCGGATAACTCTGACGAGCTTGACTGTGGTAAGTGCCCTTGGATAAATCTCTTGGTAGCCTTGGTAAGTGCCCTTGGCTTAATGTCTTGGAAGTCTTGGCTAGTGCCCCTGACTTAATATCTTAGTGGACTTTGTTAATGCCATTGACTTAAGATCTTGATGAACTAGGTTAGTGCCCTTTAGTAATCTCGTGATGGACTTGAAGTTCCACAATTCTCAGCAGAGTATTTACACAGACAAAGGCGTGAACGCGATTTCTGGGCCTTATTATTATAATAAGCACCGGAAGTGACACAATGACGTAATGTTTACTCATTTCAGACTTCATTCGTTAGCTTACATACTCCCATCAAATCTTTCACCGGCAGTTTCAATATTGGAACAGGTCAGATCGGTCTTTCAATTAGAGGTTTTTGTATTTGTTCTCTTATTGCACACTCATTGCCAAAATGTGATTTTTTTATTTAAAAAAAAAAAAGAGCCCCTTCCCGCTCCAAACTGTCCCCAAAAATATAATAAACTAAAAAATGCTTTGAAAGAAAGTTGAGAATCTTTGCTCTTGTTTTCACTAGTTGTATCGCCACAAATGCCAAATTCTGTATTGCCATCTCAGAGTGGCTGCTTGTCTCTGATTAATAATCTGAAGCTCACTGGGGGTTAGAATGACAGCATAAGATGACCTATGACACTAAAGTCGTACATGCCAAACTATACAGTTAACCCGTTCTTTTTACGAATTTTATACGTTTGGTGAGGTGTTCGACCGTACAGGACTAGTATGGTTTTCATACGCTTGCTACGCTATGTTTTTTATAGGACACGCTTTTCGGTGCAATACGATCAACAGGAAGTTTAAATAGCATTGGCCATCTATATTTAGAAACTGAGCTCAGGTTTCAATGACGTCATTCGTTAACACTAAAACAGTGTTGTACGGTTCGCATCTACTATGCTTGTCATGTATGTAAAGTAAATAAAAGCAGAACGTGCTTCCCTCCCCCCACGTCTCCCGCTAACTCCAGACTACTGTTTTCAGCAATCAGAGTTTTACGTACAAACTTATTACATCTAAACAACCAGTAGATACCACCGGAGCTTATTTTTTTTTAAAGTTCGCATTGGCGTGAATACGTCAAGTTTCAAACATGAAACATGAAACATGCAGCTATCTCATTCAGTTGAGATATTATTGTCTCATTTAATGGAAAGATGGTTGTATCATTCAGTGTAAAGAGTTTTTGTATCATTTACTGGAGAGATTTGTGGAATTTCGATCAATAAATAAATTATATTTCAAATTTAATAGCATCTGCTTTCTTCAATTACGGTTCTGGTAGCAGTAGTAAGATAAGCAGTTCGACTCGGTAGACCATTCCTGAACCATTCCTCTGCCTGCACAGTTCGTGTCTTAATTTTACCTGGATTCTTAAACAAGTGTTGCAATTCTTTTTTGTTTATTGTTTTTTTTGTGTGTAAAAGGTACTTATAGGTAATGTCTTACAGTTGCAGGATCCTGCAGATACGATCAGTTCGCCTGTGTTAACGGGACTAGGTGTATTAATTTGGCCTGGCGATGTGATGGGCGAGCTGACTGTGATGACCGCAGTGATGAAGGGGACTGTGGTAAGTTGTGGGGTGGGGGGGGGGACACAGCGCCTCGAGGATAATAATATTAGCATGAACTACTGATGCAATAGAAGATTCAAGAATCATAACTGATTTATTGAGATCAATATTTCATCATAACTAAATCTAATTTTTTTTTTTAGTGTGAAATTAACTTTGTACAAGAGATTCTCACCCGTAATTCTTGTCGTCATTGATTAGAGCAGAGCCGGCTTTAGGTAATTGGGGGGGGGGGGGGGGCGCTGGGCCCACCGAACAAAGTATGGCATATATAAAATTAAAACCTTCGCAAGGGTAAACCAGGCAAAAAAATGGAAATGGTCTTTAAACTTTTCTTT